>JAFVLL020035655.1:0-14554 GCA_021397915.2 Tor tambroides | reverse complement strand
TATATATATATATATATATATATATATATATATATATATATATATATCAATCAGCCTTCAGCTGACACAGAAGAGCATACGCGGTTTGCGTTCAGTGGAGATTCTCCAAAATGGCCATAGGGTGACGCGGAGCAGACGAATTTGAATGTAGTCTTTTTTTCTTTCTTTTTTTGCGCACAAAAAGTATTCTCGTAGCTTCGTAAAATTAGGTTGAACCTCTAATGTCACATGTTTTTTGTGATTAATGACAACATTTTCTTTTTGGGGTGGAGTAACCCTTTAATTACAACAATAAAAGTTAGCAGGTTATCTCAGACACACTGATCTCTAGAGAGAAATCAACTTTCCCTGTCCCATTTTCTGTGGAATAAAGTCCTGTTCAGATGTATTACAGTAGCTACTTAAACAGGTCCTGCAATAATGTGTTTAATTACCCACCATATTCCTACCTAAAATTAACATCTGCATTGGACACAATTTTATGCTTAACTTGGGCAAGAAATATGAAATAAATGTCATAGGAAGCATTAAATTGACCTTTCTCATACATGTCGACACATTGTTGCAACACTAATTTTATGTTTTAAAACAAATTATAAGTAAACTGTTTGTATTTGCAAATTGTTGCTTTAAATGAATGTTTTGCACGATAGAACCTTAATTCCTAGAGGAAAATGCCTTTTTAGAATTAGAAGGTTCTATCTGTATTTGACCTGTTCCCAAAATCCCCATTTACAACTTTGAGAGGATTTTGATATTGTACTTTTAGAATACATTTAGGGTCTCTGTCTTTTTCACGTATAAAACAGACTTGTTCCCCATATCATTTTTGCTACATGGAATACAAAAAGTTCGAAGCGCAGTATCTCAAAACTGCTCAAAATGCAGATAGGATCTTATAATTCCAAGGCGGTGACTTACTTACATAACCATCCTCATTTAGACAGGTAAAAGAAAGTGATCAGACATGGTATGATGAGATACTGTCATCTCCACCAAAACACAAAGACTTTTATGAACCACAACTAACTGTTAACACCCAGTTTGCCAAAAAAAAAACAAAAAAAAAAACACACTGAACTGTTTATGATGTCCATTGAGCTAATTCTACAAATTCCATGTTCACATAATGATGTGATTAAAATATAAATAAACTGCTTTTATCTGACTCACCATGAACAGTAACATTGCAGATCATTTCTTTGACGTTGTTGCTGATGATCTGTAGTTGATAAACTCCAGAGTCTGTGGTTCTGGTGTTTGTGATGGTCAGAGATCCAGTCTCATGATCCAGCTTCAGTCTGTCTCTGAATCTCTCAGTGCCATTATTACACTGAACATCTGTACAGATAAAACTATGATCTCCAATGATCTGAGCTATGCGAATGTAATCAAAATACCATTTAACATCATCTTGCTGGTTTATTTTAACATCAGTGTGTAAAGTGACTGAATCTCCCTTCATCACAGACACTGACTCTCTGACTCTATTAGCACCAGATACGCCTTGAGAAGAAAATTAATAATTATAAGCAAAACAAAAGCATACAACAGGAAAGTCCTATAAATTTTTTTTTCCAGAGGAGACGAATTGTTGAATTAAGTCGTTATTTTTGTTTTCTTTGCGTACAAAAAGTATTCTCGTAGCTTCGTAAAATTACAGTGACGTAATTTTGATGTAACAGTTTTTGACAATGTCTTTCAAACTTGTTTGGGCCTTGACGATGTCATTTACTTGGCAGTCAATGGGACAGTCTAAGCCTCCTGGTTTTCACCAAAAATATCTTAAATTGTGTTCAGAAGACGAACAAAGCTTTTACAGGTTTGGAACAACATGGGGGTAAGTGATTAATGACAAAATTTGCATTTTGGGGTGGAGTAACCCTTAAAGACCAACTCAGACCACAGGAGGAGTAGCAACCCTTGCTGGCTTCACACACCTCTTCCAGCAGCAATCTGGTTTTCCCAGGAGGTCTCCCATCCAGGTACTGACCAGACTCAACCCTGCTGGGCTTCAGTAGGCAACCAGTCTTGGGCTACAAGGTGATATGTCTGGATTCATAATGTAACATTCAAACAAACAGCAGAAGAATATCATTGATTTACACAAACATATTACATGGATGAATATTTTACATTAAAAAAATACTTCAAAAACAAATTGTGCTTTTCCACCACATTACAACTAAAAAAAAAAGTCCTGTTTTTCAACAAAATACTTTTTTTTAGTCCTACCCTTATGAAAATTAACCATGGTTTTATTATAGTAAAAGTGTAGTAACCGTGGTTTTTTGGAGTATTGATTGCTATTTTTATGACCACAGTTTCACTACAAATACCATGGTTAATGAAGCAAAACCATGATTTGTATTTACCATGGTTTAACTATAGTAACCTAAAGTTTTTTTTTTTTTTTTTTTTGTAGTAAAACCACAATGGTTAATTTTCGTAAGGATACTGTTTGAATCCCCCACATAAATCACATTTTTTCCATTCATTTGGCATACGCTTTTATCCAAAGCAATTTACATTACATTCAAGGTAAGTTACATTTGATCAGTTTATGCAGGGATAAAAAGGTTATCAACATACTCACGGCATGATGCCACATACCACTTGAATAGAGCATTTGAAAAGACCTCCTTTTATCGTGGACAAATAGAGAGACTGTAAAAAGAAAATGTCTTACCATACACACGTAAACACGAAAACAATAAAATCATATTAAAGAGAGGCTTCATTTTCACAGCTCCAAAATAAAAAAATGCAGATTCTGATGCATAAAAGTACTCTCTTCTCTGCGACGAAACCGTTTCATTAGATAAAGACAAGTTAAGTCGCTGAACAGTGAACACCACTGATCTCTGATTGGCCACCCCGGGCGCCTCCCCAAAAATTTCATTCGCTGCTGGCAGTTTGACGCTGAGTGACATCGCATTTCACCTATTGTTTAAAGAAGTATTTAAACTGCCGCATTTTTCAAATCGAGAAAGCGAAAACATCAATCTACGTTAGTTGGCAGAGCCGATCCTCCCTATACGCAGAATACGCAAGCTGCCTAGGGCCCCCGAAACACCAGGGGGCCCCCTTGCTCTCAAAGATGTTTTAATATTAGTTTCGTTTTCGTTTCTCTTCGTAAAAATCAGCCAAATCATGTAAAATGAATGTCATACAGTCTCTTGCTCTTACAAAAAAAAGTGAGCGGAAAGCTGCACCCCTGCCACCGACACAGTTTTGCGTAGGGCCCCCAGAAGTCCAGGATCGGCACTGTTGGGGATCTTCAGCTTTGCTTTATGTATGCTTTCCCATCCCCAAATGTAATATATGTATATATGAAATCCATACAAATATATTCTCATATAGAGTAAACGTTAATATTTCAGATTGTGACATGGACGTTAGCAGCAGGGGCGGACTGGGGCCAAAAAGTGGACTTTTTGGCACAGAGCGGCCCACCAAACCCGGTCCGCAACACACCGCATCACAGCATAAATGACTGGCATACTTCTTTACATTATAATTAGTCTTTCCTGGTGTATATGGCACATAATAAATACTTTTTAAGGGGGCAGTTTAATATCACTAAAGTTAAATATCTATCAGTCCATATGACACAATGCTCTGGTATCGTCTAGAAGACTTGAATAGTGCAGAATGCAGACTGTTTCTATTGGTCATAATATTTGTCCTTTTGTAGGAGCTTGATATCTATCATTTTAAGGAATAGAGCTCCAATGTGGGAAGGAGTATACAAATTATTTTGATAATGAAAAATACAGTAAACAGTACTGTGAAATATATAATGTTACAATTTAAAATAGCTGTCTTTTATGAGAATATATAGTAAAACCATTTATTTATGTGATCAAAGCTGAATTTTCAGCATTACTCAGTCTTCAGTGTCACATGATCCTTCAGAAATCATTCTAATATGCTAATTTGCTGCTCAAGAAACATTTCTGATTATTATGAATGTTGAAAACTATTGTGCTGCTTATTTTTTTTGGTGGAAAATGTGAGACCATTCAGTCTTGAGTAAGATTAAATAATATAAATATATATTTTTCTTCAACAAGATTGCATTAAATTGATTTAAGTGACAGTAAAGATATTTACACTTATTACGAATTACTTATATTTCAAATAAATGCTGTTCTTTAACTGAGAACCATTAATACAATTATTGGTTATTGGTGTTTTATTATACCAATAATAAAAAACATTATTAAGAATTGATCAAAAATAATAACTGATAATAATTAAGCAGCAAATTAAGCAGCATTAAAATGATTTCTGAAGGGACACTGAAGATTGGAGTAATGATGCTGAAAATTTAGCTTTGATCACAGCAATGAATTATATTTTAAAATATCCTAAATAGAAAACCACTATTTTAAGTGTAATATTTCATAATATTATTGTTTTACTGTAATTTTGATCTAATAAATGCAATATTCTTTCAAATAAATAAATAAAAAACCTTAATTATTTCAAACTTTTAACCACATAAAATAATGCATGTGAATTAATTAGCAAATTATATTTTTATTAGGCTTATAATATAAATCACTTTCCAATGCACAACACTCGAAAGCAAAAGTCTTCAGATTTACAATGCTTTAGAGTAAGACTGAGAATGATTTTTATAGATTTTTAAACATTTTCTCAGACATGTGAAAAGATAGATAGATAGATAGATAGATAGATAGATAGATAGATAGATAGATAGATAGATAGATAGACAGTGTCGTGGTTTGATGTGATGGTTTGCCAGAGGTATCATAGGCTACACTCAAGTATAACTTCTACATTTGCTGGAGCTCAAAGAAAGCAGATGTAAACACTCTCAGAAATGAAACTAATACAGAATTTGACCACTAGAGGGATGAGCAATATTCCCAAAAAATATGTGTGCCATTTGCTTTGTCAAGCATGGCACCACTACTAATACTTATATTTGGGTTATTAATAACGAACACCACTTTAAAAAAAAAAAAAAAAAAAAAAAATCTAAGCACTGTTAAACCATAAAGCAATTTACCATTTCTTTACAAAATATTTACTGGTTACTTTTCCTACTATAAAACCATAATTTAATGTGAGATCTTCAAAGAGTCTATGATACCCAAATTTTGGCTTTTTAGTGTCTGATATCAAATTACCACACTTTTACCGTAATAATAATCACTATAATAAGTGTTACTTTACGAAAGAGTGTAAGAGACAAAATTCAAGTGGTATGCATACTGTATTACTGGAGCGCCATCTAGTGTTAAAGGTGAACATTTAATCATAAAGTAATGTACAGACAGTCACTCTATAAATGATTAGCTTAATAACAAACTCAGAAATGTCACGACAACTCAGATTCAAGTTGGTAAAAGGGAATCAGATCTGCTTTAATGTCATTTATTATGTGAAGCAATAAGGTACTCGAGGCCGTGCTGTATCGTGAATAAATCACGGCTGAAGGGCGTTGTTAGGCACGAACTGTAGTCTTTCACACAGACGCGCGCCGCACACACATCAATACATCTCCGCGTGAGAAGCGTTTATTTAGACGGGGAAGGGCGTTGTCTCAAAATTAAAGATGAAAGATGCAACATAATGCCAGCAGGGGTCACTCATACTTCCTTAAATAAATAGCAAGCTACTACATAATACATTAAACAGTTTTGATGCTATTGATTGTTTATGTTGCTAAGGGTGGTTGCTAAGGGTGTTGCTCAGTGATATACAGAACGGTTGGGTGAAGCGGTCATAGCCGTGCTGTATCGTGAATAAAACACAGCTGCTGACCAATCAGAATCGAGGAATGGAACTGACCGTTTTATAAGTGAACATACAAAGACCTTTCAAGTTTCTTTCCATTTTCCTGTAAATAAAACAGAGTTCATATAGGCTAAGCCTTCACAGAACATTTTCCTTGTTTGATGCAAAGTAAAAAAAAAAAAAAAAAAAAAAGGGGGTCTAAAAATATTCCACTCAAAGTGCAAGGCAGCCAAGTTTTGGCTTGCAAAGGTTTTTCTAAGGCCTATTATTGTACTTTAACTATATGACACTGAAATTACTTTTCTGAGAATATTTACAATAAAATGCACCTTGATGACACTTCTAAACCCTGCCATTGATTTGGGAACCCCAGATCTCAGAGTTCAGATTTAATTATTTATTTAATGAGAAAATAATAAAAAATAATGAGATTTGATTATTTCAATCGGATATCTGCTGATGTTCTGTATGCAGACAGTGAGCTCTTTGAACAAAAGAGATTTAATATAATTTTACTTAATATAAGTAAAAGTATAAAGGGATGTGCAGCAGTTAGTAACAAGTATGGAACATAATTAATTAAATATAATTAAAAACACATATTTGGCATTTTGTTGCCGTTTTTCTCCACAGTGTTTTTTTAGTGCAGTTATTACAGGTTCAGTTCCTGAGTTTCAGAGTTTGATCAAGGACACAACGGTGAGATTTCATGGATCAACCCTTCCACAATTTGAACCTTCAACCTTTCTTTAACCATAAAGCTACAACACCAGAAACAAACAAATAAACTGCTTCACAGACTCAAACTGATTCCTGCTGAAAACACCAGCTTTGAGTAACATGAATGTTATGAATAACAGCAAACTAGCATGTTCCTCTCTAGTGTTGTCAAATGTCAATAGTAAAACTTTAAAGACTGTAATATTAGTATTGGTAGTACAGACTCAATTCAGCACCTGTGTGTTGACTGATGACAGCTACTCTGTAAAAACATTGTCGTTCAGTATTAAATTACTTGATTCAAATTACTTGATTCATATTCAGTTCTAAATGAACCATCTTTAAACTGAAAAACATCAAGCGCTATTGCTGCTAACATTTCTTTTTTTACTTTTTTGCTAATTGTATTTCTGAAGCAACACCTACATTACATAAAAATACATTCAATTCTTTAAAGTATTATTTAAATCACTTAATATCTGAACTATAAATTATAATAATTATAAATATAATTATAAATTATATTGTAAACTAGTTTGAATAAGGTGACATTTCAGTACTGGTACCTAATACTGAAATCACGGTATTGTATTGGTAGAGTGTTGTGAGTTTCAGCTGATGCTCTTCTCTCATTTTCAATCTTCTCTTCATGTTCATTTTAAATTAAATAATAATAATAATGTTACTGTGGCGTCTCATTGGCAGCATGAGTCGCAGACTGATTAGAGGACGTCTCATCCATCAGCAGAGCTGCAGTGTGATTAGGGGAAAAGTCTTCTGCGCGATTCTAAAACACAGAATCACAGAATAAATCAACAGGATTGATGGTTCATTTACACAAAGAGAACAAGACTATATATATATATATTTATTCATATACTATAAAACATACTGTAATTTTGCAGAACACAAAAATTCCTCATCACAGCAGAAATGGCTTTTGTTGAAAACAAGCAGCTCAAATAACTCGGTTTCCACAACTGCAACTTTTGGCATCAAAATGTTGGATTGGACCGCCTCCATAAATATCAGACCAACAGTGGAAAACGACACCACCAATAGAACAGCTAAGCAAGGAGAACACTTCGGCCTGAGGGTGGAAAAGCAACAAGGCTAATCATAACAGTGACCGTTTCCTTACAAGTCTAAACGACCCGCCCCTTAAAAAGTTAAAAAAAAAAATAAAAATAATAATTAAACTGTATCAGGTGATTTTAAATAATACATTTCTTATTTTTCAGAGACATTCATCTTCCTAAACAGCCTGCACATCTAAAATGCCTGAAATATCATATTGGCGAGTATTAATAAGTCAGTATTGGTACTCTTACTTGCTCTCTTGATGAAGTTGCACTTTTTGATTTCATATTATTTGTCAATTATTGTAAGAAATATTTATGTTACATCCTGATCCTAGACCAGCGTCGTAACAGCTAATGATACATAAGTGTAATTATGATGATAATAAAATTATGGTAATACAAATTATTTAAAATTACATAAAATGTATTCATTTATTTATCTTTATTCAGTTTTCATTTCTAAGTAAAACCACACACACACACACACACACACACACACACACACACACACACACAAAACAAACAAAAAAAGAAAGATTCAGTGCTCATAGTATCTTACCTGATCACTGACCTGCATCACATGGTCTGTTTGAATAATAATAAACTCAAGTAAACATACAGTACTTTGGTTAAATAGAAAAAAAAAATATTTTTTTAAATATTGTTTTCATGCAATAAATATCATATTTCTCTCGTTACATCAGCTGTATGTAATACTAACCTCTCATTCCAGCATGGCGCCTGTACATCACAGCAGCAGCAGCAGCAACGAGCAGCAGAACAACAACAACAACAACAGCAACAGCAGCATTTATTCCTGCAAGAACAGCTGAAAACAGACAGCCATTATTATTTAGAGAGTGACTGATAATAAACAATATCTTTGTCTAATATTTACACTTTTGCTACTTTGGTCATCCATCAGCTGTATGATATTGTTTTAACTGATAAATGGCGCCATCTGTTGTTTTTGAAGAACAGCAGCTAAAACAGCATCACAACACTGCAAACTCAACAAGAAACACCAACACATTACAACTGATTATTACGCATTACAATTACTGGATGATAAATTCAAAAACATTAATTAAAAACTGTTCATAAAAAAACGGACTTAAGTAACTAAGTGATACTCACCAGTGACAGTAACAATGAAGCTCTTAATGATGCTGAATCTGATCGTGCGGATTCGTAGTTTATAATCTCCAGAGTCTGTGGTTCTGGTGTCTGTGATGATCAGAGATCCAGTCTGATGATCCAGCTTCAGTCTGTCTCTGAATCTCTCTTTACACTCATCATCTGTACAGATTTCACTTGGATCTTCAATGATTTCAGCAATGCGAATGTCATTAAAATACCACGCCATCGAATGATTAGTTTTTTTTAATTCACCATATTCTAAGGTGACAGATTCTCTCTCCTTCACTGACTTTCTTCTCATTTTATCTCGATCAGCAGCAGAAACACCTGAAACACAAACCCACAGCTGATTGAAGGATCTTTCTGAGACAAAAAAACAACAACAAAATCAACAACAAAACTAACTACACAACATCAAGATCTGTGGATATGAAAGAAATTCCTTTAGCCCCATCTCAATTTTCAGCCGGAAAAACATTGTTTGTTGATATTTTGAAAATGGTCTAAATATTTCAATATTAAATGTTTTCAAAAATGACAAATTTATCAGCTAACCTTTTCTTCATCAGTGTCCGACACAAGCTCTTACATATATTGCTGAACAATGGTATAAATGTACAAGAATTGCTATTAAACATAATGACTCACCATGTACAACAACACTGAAGTGCTTCATGATGCTGACTCTTTCGCTGATGATCTCTAGTTGATAAAGTCCAGAGTCTGTGGTGCTGATGTTCATGATGGTCAGAGATCCAGTCTGATGATCCACCTTCAGTCTGTCTTTAAATCTCTCAGTACGTTCATTGCACTGAACATCTGTACAGGTCTTCCTGAGATCTCCATTGATTTGAGCGATACGGGTGTCATTAAAATACCATTTAATCTTTTCTTGTAGGCTTGTTTTAACATTAGTATTTAGAATGATTGAATCTCCCTCCATCACATATGCTGACACTTCATCTGTACCAACACCAGATGAACCTGAAGAAGAAATGAACAGTTCATCACACATTAAACAAAATTATATAACAGGAAAGTTGTATAAACAGGAAAGTTGTACAAACATACATGTGTCTCATGGATGAACTTATACTTAAAGGATTAGTTCACTTCCATAATAAAAATTTCCTGATCATTTATTCACCCCCCATGTCATCCAGGATGTTTATGTCTTTCCTTCTTCAGATGAAAATAAATTAACATTTTTGAGAAAAACATTCCAGGATTTTTCTCCATATAGTGGACTTCAATGGTGGCTACTGGGTTGAAGGTCCAAATTGCAGTTTCAGTGCAGCTTCAAAGGGCTCTACACGATCCCAGCCGAGGAATAAGAGTCTTATCTAGTGAAACAATCACTGATTTTTAAAAAATAAAATAAATTAAAAAAATGTATACACTTTCTAACCACAAATGCTCATCTTGCACTAGCTCGAATTTATGCATTACATTATCACGCACGCGTGATGTAGTTGAAAGTACCGCCCCAGTGTTTACAAAGTGAACGTGCAAACAAAGTCAAACAACTTTCAGAATCAAAGGTAAAACAACGATGTCAGGCGATTTTGAAGTTGGAGGAGAAAATGAGATTGAGTTTTTCACCCTACCCTTCCTTTTTGAACCGAAATATACAGACGAAGAACTAACCACGTCTGAACTTTCTAACATGATTACACAATGCATAGCAGAGCTAGAGCATTTGTGGTTAAAAAGTCTATAATTTTTTTTTTTTTAGAAAATGACTGATCGTTTCTCTAGATAAGACCCTTATTCCTCAGCTGGGATCAATTTAAGCTGCATTGAAACTGCAATTTGGACCTTTAACCCGTTGGCCACCATTGAAGTCCACTTTACGACGAAAAATCCTGGAATGTTTTTCTCAAAAACCTTAATTTATTTTCGACTGAAGAAAGAAAGACATGAACATGACATGGGGGTGAGTAAATTATCAGGGAGTTTTAATTCTGGAAGTGAACTAATCATTTAATGACTTCTCTGACTACTTGTGGACCAACCTATGAGATCAAAGATATATATATATTTAATGAGCATCAACACTAAATTATACTCACTGACACTGAATCTCTTCATGATGCTGATTCTGCTGTTGATGATCTGTAGTTTATAAAGTCCAGCATCTGAGGTCCTGATGTTCATGACGGTCAGAGATCCAGTCTGTTTGTCCAGCTTCAACCTGCCTCTGAATCTCTCATCACCATCTTTACACTGAACATCTGTACAGATCTTACTCCGGTCTACACTGATTTGAGCTATTCGAATGTCATTAAAATACCATTTAATTTTTTCTTGTTGGTTTGTTTTAACACCAGTGTGTAGAGTGACTGAATCTCCCTCCATCACTGACACATCTGTATCAGCACCAGACACACCTAAAGAAGAAACAAACAGTTCCTTACGAGCAAAAAAAACAAAATTATACAACAGCAAAATGCAATGAAAAGCTGTTTTCAGATCATAAAGGTTGTGGAAAGAGAAATATGTATAAATTCATAATGTAAACAGTGGTGTGTGTGATATGCACCATCTACGATAATATTGTGATGTGATGTATGCGAGCTGACATTTTAGAGTCAAAAAAACATTGCCTATTTCGAATGCAGATATAATGCCTCAGAATTTCAAGATATCTGTCACGAATCTGGTTTATGAACTTCCGTTCACTCACCACCAGAGATCACCCGGTCACCACATGGACTCTTGAACTACACTACTGTTGCACTTCACCCCGGACTACAGTTCCCATCATCCATTGCACTGATGACACACACACACACACACACACACACACACAGCTGAATGCACTGATTACACAGATGATTCCCATCAGACATGCTACTTAAGCCACAGACTTCCTCATTCAGATGGCTGAGTATTGCCTAGTGTACTCTTCTAGCGATAGCTTCACTATGGAGCCATTTGACGTTTCCAGTCCTAGTTTCTAGTTCTAGTCTAACTCTAGTCATTTCGTGTTGCCTTGTTGTTTGTTTCCTGATCTTCTGCCTGTGTATCTTGGATTAACCCTTTGCCTGCTGTTTTGGACTCTGTTTGCACCTCATATGGACTATAGCTCATGCTTCTGGATTTCCCCTGTTGTCAAGCCCTTTGCATATTGTTCACCGATCAAAGACCCACGCTTGCCCTAGGATTACTCTTGTGTCTTGCCTCTGTTATACCTGTTTGCCATTGTTTGACCCAGCCTATGTTTCTGACCACATCTTGGACTTGAGACGTGCAGATCCATTTGCAAGCTTAAAGGTCTCTGCACACTGAGTCCGAAATTTTCGCACGTTAAAAAATAAATACGACCTCACGTTGTGTCAATCACATTTGCACACTGCCTCCGAAACTTTTGTCCGTCAAAAAAAATTCGGATCAGGTTCGCTTTTCTGCGTTTTCGCATCCGTTGCATGCATTTTGATAGGAAAGGATGGGGAATACGAAAAAACGGAAAAACGCATGCGAAAATTTCGGACTCAGTGTGCAATGGCCTTAAGTCTCGTTTGCCACGTAACAATATCCAAAGGCAAAAAATGTCCCTGTAGTCCATGTCCCTGAGTTTTTTCTAGTTAAGCATTATCAAACGATAGTGCTCTTTTCTTGAATTAGATGAATATTGAGAATACAAAATAAAATTGTCATTTTTACCACCATAATATAGGAATTTAATTGGGATTTCATATATATTTAATGCTTGAAAGTTTTAAGTTTTGATGATAAATCAGACCAATGTATTATTCATATAAACCATTGGTCCAAATTATCAAAAAGGATTTGTTGTTTACAGGGATTATGTATTGATCATCTTAGCTGAATCAATAAAACATTTTAGAAGCAACTAAACAAATACGCCTAAAATGTTTAGGTGTGGACATAACTGAAGACCTATCTCAATTGTATGAGGATAATTATGATGAAATTAACCAGAACATGAAGACTGGTTACTTTGAGAAGTAATTCACCTGCACTATATTGGCTTCAGATAGGAGGGGGAGATTAACCTTTTACTGTCTGTTGTATTTAATTTAATCCCTTTAAGTGGAAATCCTTCAGGAGCAGTTTCTTAAAATAATATTTAATGTCATTCCAAAAATAATCAAAATAATAATGTTATTAGATGTGCATGATTTGCTTTTAAAAACAATGACTTACCACGAACAACAACGGAGTAGGATCCTCCACCGCCACGTTTTTTTCTGGAGATCCATACATCATAACGTCCAGAGTCTGTGGTTCTGGTGTTCATGATGGTCAGAGATCCAGTCTGATTATCCAGCTTCAGTCTGTCTCTGAATCTCTCATTACTATTATCACACCGAACATCTGTACAGATCTTACCGGGATCTGCAGTGATTTCAGCGATGGGAATGTTATTAAAATTCCACATAATGTCTTCTTGTTGGTTTATTTCCATAAGATATTTTAAAGTGACTGAATCTCCCTCCATCACAGTCACTGTCCCTCCATCTTTATCAACACCGGACACACCTAAAGAAGAAGAAACAGTTAATCACGAGCCAAACAACAACAACAACAACAACAACACACAAAACACGTTAATGTTCATTGTTCTTTTTTATCGTACCAGAAAAGAAACTGTAAAAAATAAATGTTTTACAATGGTAAAGTAAAATACAGATATTAAATAAATGTGTCGAATATAAACTAAACTGCGTTACGTTCGTATTTATCATTGACCTGAAGAGAGATTAACATCAAAATGTCTTACCATACGCGAGTAAATACATGAACAATGAGAGCAATTTCGAGACATTCTTCATTTTGTTGACTACTACAGATTCAGTGAAGTTTAAGTGCTTGGTCATTCCTGTTTCATCAGTTGAAGCCTCCTATGGGCTGTAGCGTGATGTTTCGCTCTTTCATCTGTATACGAAACACACATCTTTTTCAGTTTCTGTTTGTAGTGATGGACGAACCGAATCGTAGTGATTCGAATCACAGTTTCATGAAGCTTAGACTTATTTTGTGGACTGTGGAGAACTGCAAAGCTGCCATGTTTTTTTCCCCCTTATAAATAATACTGCATCAAATGTGTTTCCACCTAATATTTCTGTATCGTAAACATAACATCCCCTGCATTTCTCAGCCAAAAGTCAGCAATTTTGTAGCTAAGATTTAATTGCCTTTGCTTTTAATTTCTGCATGTGCTAGAACTCAGAACAAGCTGATGAAAGCGCACCCAAAAATGAAACTAATACAGCATTTGACCACTAGAGGGATGAGCACTATTCACACAGGAAAAAAAAGCGTGCTGTTTTTGTCATCGATAGTACTGCTTATATTTGGGTTACTAATGTTCACCACTTGTAGGCCTACCACTTGAAGGAAACAAGGAAAGAAATAATAATAATAATCATTATTATTCCTACTTAAAAATCACAATTTAATATCTTCAAAGAATGTAAGATAAAGAAATAGTCACTTCTTTTTCAGACAGCAGTCTGATATCACAATACCACTTATTTCATAAATGCATGTGTGTATAATACAAGCAGTATTATTATAGTATTAGTGATCTTGTGTCCAAACTAAGAATTCACCATTTCAAGAATCCAGCTTTTTATGTGCGAATATTTTTTAATGGCATTTATCAAATAAACATACAGGTGCATCTCAATAAATTAGAATGTCGTGGAAAAGATCATTTATTTCAGTAATTCAACTCAAATTGTGAAACTCGTGTATTAAATAAATTCACTGCACACGGACTGAAGTAGTTTAAGTCTTTGGTTCTTTTAATTGTGATGATTTAGGCTCACATTTAACAAAAACCCACCAATCTCAACAAATTAGAATACTTC
>JAFVLL020035653.1:0-24872 GCA_021397915.2 Tor tambroides | reverse complement strand
ACCCCTACTCTTTTTTGAAGGACATCCTGGGATTTTTAATGACCACAGAGAGTCAGGACCTCGGTTTAACGTCTCATCCGAAAGACGGTGCTTTTGACAGTATGGTGTCCCCGTCACTATACTGGGGCATTAGGACCCACACAGGGTGAGCACCCCCTGCTGGCCTCACTAACACCTCTTCCAACAGCAACCTAGTTTTTCCCAGGAGGTCTCCCATCCAGGTACTGACCAGGCTCAGCCCTGCTTAGCTTCAGTGGGCAACCGGTCTTGGGCTACAGGGTGATATGGCTGCTGACTGTAAGGATGATGGGATGAAGGATGATGAGCATCAAGTATACCACCAATTGCATTACAGACCAAAGTGCTTTAGTGCCCTAAAAGGCATACACATGCTTATTCATTCTCCTAACCAAAGCCCTCTCATGTAAATAATGACACTAACTTGACAGCTATACATGATGGCTAGCCTGCTTAGCTATGGTAAATGTCTTTTTACTTCTAGCACAAGGTGAGTCGCAGACGACCACGTGGGCCTGACACTGAGGTTCCAAAAAGAAAGTACACCTTTACAGAGACTTGCTGTTTGTAAGGCCACATTTATGTCAGTCTTTCAACTGACCAACAGTCGCCTACAGGCAAGTTTTATATAGCCTAGTGATTTCCTTTCGTTAACTTTTTATTACATGCTTCTTATTACATGATTTTAATAGATTTAATTTAAGGCAATTTAATAGATTGCCTGTAACATATTTATACTTAAAGTTGATTATCTTTGAAAAGGTTATTCAAGATAAGTTAGGCAGTCAGTCTGAGGGAACAGAGCAGGTAGCTGAGGTCAGGTCTCCATTAGAGGACTTAAGAGGAAAACATAAGAACAGGTGAGTCATTAAGAAGTCTTGAAGGACCACATGCTCTCATCTATAATGCAGAAAAAAAATGCAATTATGCCAAAAAAGGACCAACATAATATATTTCCCTTGTTCATGAGTTGTGTATTTTCTTAGGCCTCATAGCATTCATCCTGCAGTGAGAGAGGGAATAAGAGAGCATATCCAGAGCTTCCCATGCCAACCGAACCACTACTCACGGATGAAGGGAGATGTGGAGAGGGAGTACCTGAGCCCTGATTTAAACCTGCTCCGCATGTATCGCCTCTACAAGGAAAATAATCCATCATCTACTGCAAAGTTCTGGCGCTACAGGGACATCTTCAAGCAGCAGAACCTCAGTTTTGGGCAGCCAAGAAGTGACACCTGTGCAAAATGTGATGCCCTGTTCTCAAAATTAACAGCTGCAACAACAGATGGAGAAAGGCTGAAGATTGCAACTGAAAGTGAGCTTCATCACCGTAAAGCTGAAAAAGCATATACCCAGTTGCAGGCTGACACAGAGTGGGCCAAAGCCAATAAAGACTGCCATGTCATTTGTATTGACATGCAGGGGGTAGTGTACACACCAAACCTGACACATTCCAACGTGTACTATCAACGGCAGTTGGCCAACTACAACCTTTGTATCCAGGAGATGGGCACTGACAATCCTCCTACAATGTGCCTCTGGCATGAGGGCATCGCTCACAGAGGTTCCATTGAGGTAGCAAGCTGTCTTTTGAAGTGGGTAGAAACATCTTTTGCTCCCCTTGTCCATGCAAAGGAACGGAAGCTCATTATCTATAGTGACCGATGCTGTGGGCAGAACAACAACTGGCGAGTCCTAAACCTAATGGCCCTGCTCGTGTCCAGACGGTACTTCAGTCAGATAGAGCAGAAGTTCATGGTATCTGGTCACTCCTTCCTTCCCTGTGACCGTTCCTTTGCCACACTGGAGAAGAGGCGTAAGGTGTCCACACTCTACACCCCCAGCAATGTCGCTGAGATGATCCGTGGAGCCAGGCAACAGCATCCATTCAAAGTCATAGAGATGGCATGTGCAGACTTCAGGCAGCTCCCTGACTCAACACTAAAGCGTCCACCTGGCTTACTAATCACATCCATGATGTGGTTGAAAGTGACAGGTAAAAAACTAAAAAGAGTTGATTTTTTTATATTAACAGTGTTGGGAATATGTGCGTAGGTAAGGTAGAATCTTTGAATTTTTTATTGAATGTTAATTTCAGCTGCTGATCCATGGTATATTCATACCAAAACAAGCCACAGTCTCTATGAGGGATGGAAGACCTGGCTGATCACCAAACAGAGGAAGAATCAACCACCTCCAGCTCCCTTGTTCTCCAGCACATATGCTCGAGCTTACGAGGACCCTCTCCCCGTCAAGGAGAAGTACCATGACCTTATGTCAATGCTAGCCTACATGCCAGTGGAGGCCCAAGCATTTTATGAGACACTAGAATGTGAAGAGTAGACTGGTATGTGTAGGCCATATGCAGGGTAAGGTGGGGTATATTGTATAATATATTGTGTAAAATGAATTATAGTAGTTTAGCTTAGTAGTTTATCTTGTATACCTTATGATATGTTGTATAATATTTAGCTATGATGTATGTCTGCATTGTATTTATTGTTTTTATTTATTTATTTATTTATATATTGTTTTTTGTTAATAATTCAGTGTTATTGCCTGTACTGTAAGAAGGTCTATGTATTGTACATTGTTCATACTGTATTTTCTGTTTTTAAAATAATAAACTTGAAAGAAATGCTTAATATTAACCTGAAGTTTCTGTTACTGTATTAAAACTAAGATAAAGGAATCAGATCTTTAGTGGTTTAAAGTGATATGATGAACTGGAGTTATACTGTTATTCCACACTAACTGGACATATACCGTTCTTCCACATTTCAGAAATATAAATCACAATAACTTTTGATTTTTAATACTGACACTGAAAAATGTTATCTCCTTAGAATTGAGAAGCTTTTGTTGTCTATTTTCAAGTAAAATAAAAATATATAATATAATGTTCACAATCCAAATGAAAAAAATCTTATTACTCAAAATTTGAAAATATGGACTTGTATGGTTCTTCGTCTCAAGGCCTCATTTGTTGAAAATGAAAAAAGAAAAGATTTCAGGCTCCAGTCTGTATCCAGTTCATGGATTCCATATATTGCTTTCTATTTTATCGATTCCACAGCTCATATGACTTTTCGAACTACAACCATTAAATCTAAATTACAACCACTAATTAAAATTGTATGACCTTAATGCTCCAAAAGATGTTTTCAAGGAAGAATCACAAATAAACACCGACCTCTCTGTTGTTTGTGTTCCATTCTGCAGGGTTCTGGATCGCTTGTGTTCTCAGGGTTCTGATGGGAATATTCCAGCATTTATTGGTGATCTGCTGCTGTGGGAGGAGCTTCAGTGAAGAATTGCTGTGTGATTTGCCAAAATCCTAAGTAAACCACTTACTGATTTGATACTGTTACTGATTTAGTTTCTACCACAAATTCACATTCTACATATTTCTATTTTGTTTGAGTCAATCTGATATAAACATTTTAATCCATTTTTATCCTGACTTTTATAGAGGCTTTCACACATAAGGAATGTTTTCATTTCATTTGTGCTATATACTTCTTAGAAATTATTTTTCCACTTCTCCCCATCTTGGACTGCCAGAACTACTTCGGTGTGAATTTTGGTGAGATTTGCAGTTTTAATTTCACTGCATCAAATCTCAGCAAAAAAAAAAAAAAAAAAAATACACTTTATATATGTTAATTTAGATTTGTTTGCAAAATAATATAAATGCATAATATAATATTAAAATGTAAATAACTTTTTAAATATAATTTTTTTTTGAAAACATACACATTTTTGAACGATTACAATTTAAGGTTTTCATTAGCTAGTAAACTAGTACACATTCTGAACAGTTTTAAGCAGTGTATTAGTAGTTAGTTTGTGTGCTACACTCTAAGAAAAGTCTGTAAAATAGGGCACAATCTACTATGTTAATATGAAGGAATTCTCTGTATTGATTGTTCCACAGGTTTTTTTTACCTGCATTTTTAATTACAGATTGTATCTTGTGTTTTAGGGTTACAGCAGATAATGGGTAACGGATAATGTCCTGGAAAATTGCTGGTACCTTTTCCATTTTTCTAGGTATTTTTCTTACAGTGTACCAACTGATCAACAATCACAAGTACAAGCTACTAACAAAGTGTATCATAAATGACCAATTATTAAATTACAAAATTATTTTTTACTACTATTATTATTAAATTAAGCAATTGCAAAATAGCAGCTAACTTAATTCACGTGATGTGTGCATTACTAGGCATCTTTGTTTTTCTCTCTGTGTCATTTAAATGGTAAATTTTCTTTTTTTATCATTTGAGTCACTTGAGTCACAAAGTTGCTAGCTAAAAGTTGCCAAATAAATTTTAAAAATAGCTAAATTTGTTGCTAGGTGCTTTTGGAAGAAAAAGTTGCTAAGGTAGTCTGACAAGTTGCTAAATGTAGCAGCAAAATTGCTAATTTGGCAACACTGCTGCCTTGTGCCCCTGCTAATTTTCCTTTTTTACTCACTTTTCAGAAAGGATAGTTTAAATGCACATAAATGGCAAAACTAATTTTTGCATTACACCAATTAATGCATTATGGTGACATATTATAATCACGTCATGATGCATTAAGTGTTTAAATAAGTCCAACATGACATGTTGACAAATCTTATGATTTTTGTTCAATATTTTAATCAGTTTGATGATCAATCAATACTAAAATTATGTTAACTGGCAGAAATAATTTTGCTTTATATGTGTGTGTAGGAGCACAAAATGTTCAAAAGAGGGCCCACTTCCAACAAACAAAAAGAAAAAAACTCTTGTGTGGCGCCCCCCCAGTCATTTTGCATTCATGTGTCTCTTAAGATCTCCTTTTTTGCGTGAAACTCTTCTCACACTGATCACACGTGTGTGGCTTCTCTCCAGTGTGAATTCTCATGTGAATTTTAAGACTTTGTTTGCATGAAAAACTCTTTCCACAACAAGGGCAGGTTACAGATTTTTTTGGCTCTTCTTCTTAGTAAAAATACTCTCATTATGTGAGGAGCCTGACTTTTGTTCAGTTTTGCCATCAGGATGTTTTTCCACCTCTTCACTCATTCCTTCACTCTCCTCGTTCTCTGAAGGTGAATTGCTGTGTGAGTTGCCAAAATCCAAAGTAAACCACTTACTGAATTGATGCTACTGTTACTGATTTAGTTTCTAAAACAAATTCACATTCTTTGTATTTACATTTTGTTTGAGTCAATCTGATGTAAAGATTTTAATTTTTATCCCCATTTTATGTATGAGCAACTAGACAAAAAATATACGAACATACAAATAATTAACCCAACAACTAAAAGGACCTGAATATAAATAGTATGAGTAAAAAAGAAGAATAAATTCAGAAATAAATGTACAAATTTGTAAGCAACATTCTACACTGTAGCTGAGTTTTTGATCACTGGTTTTTAGATTTTTGTTGTTTTTACATGATCTACAGTATATGATGCATTTAACGTCAAATCCTCTAAATGAAGCCTTTTAAAAGACTAGTATTCGCCATGGTTCATGTTTGTGGCATGCGCCAGAAAGAGAAGAAATCCATAGACAGATAATAATCCAGGCGAGGTACGAACAGAGTCCAAATGACTAGACGTGAGAGAAATCCAAGACAGGCAGTTGATCAGGAAACAGACACTCAGGCAAAACTAGACGTTACTAAACTGGGCTAAAACGAATCAAGTCTTCATTTATGTATTTCAAATGATTTTTTTACATAATTAGGCTAATTCGTTTAAATTAATAAATATTTTTTAAATAGACTCATTTATGACATTAATAAAACATTTTGTTAGAAACTCAAGTAAATGGAACCTTAATGTTGTTCTAAAGGCTTATTACTTAATTAACACAAAAAATGTCCTGCTCGCACTTGCCAATTTAATGGCAGAGAATGGTGACTAGTTTTTTTTTTTTTTTTTTGAAGCGCATGCAAATCTGTCGTAAAATAATCCTATGCATCTCGTGGCGTATATTCCAAGCATTCTGAAGGTATACTGTGGGTTTGGTGAAATGGCAAGTTATTATATTTTATGAAAATCCTGCGTTGCAGTCCTGTGTGTGAGTGTGCAGCAGCTCACGCCGCGCACAAGTGCATATAGCATATACTTTTGAGATATCAATTATAATCAGTTTTAATGAAACAAGACTACATTATAAAACTCTAACTGTAAGCTATTTAATATCTATTGTTCTCCGGTTGTCAGTCAGAATGACAATACTTGCGTGAACATTATAGGCCTATATATACCCAAGCCAATTTATTATTCTTACCTTTTTGTCTTAGTGTTTAAAATATTTATTTTGATATGAATTAATTAATTAATTAAACAAACAGACTTACTAGGTGAGCAGGGTAGGCTATGACAGCTGTCATATCATACCCTGCCATGCCCAGGTGATGCAAAGAACAGAATTTATATCTACACAGAAGAAAGCCCTGTCTAGACGTTATGAATCCGTACAACTGCAGCAGCAGAGGACTATTATTCTGCTGCATGATACTGCAGAAGAACTGATGACGGCACGGTTTGATCTTCAGCTGATCAGTCAGCAGAAAGGGGCTTTTAATTCCCGCCCACATGTAGAAATCAAATATTCAGGCTGTTTATTCATTTTTCTACCTCTGAATAAAAATTTAAGCTGAATTCTGAAGGAGCTGTTTTTAAAAAAAAAAATTCTACTTTCAATTTTAAATCAAAAAACGAATGAACGAATGATACACGGATTGTTTTACAATTTACATATCCACACGAAAATAGAAAAAGAAAAAGACAAGGCCTTTGCCGGGCAGCAGAAAATTACAGAAATCGTGGACACAAGTAATATATGAATATATGAAACATATATGAGAATCATGAAGTTCCTAAGTCTCGAATGGTTACGGAGACGAGCCATAGCACCAAACTAACACACACACATGCACTCAAACTCACACGCACACACACACACACGTTTGTTTTGTGGTTTACGCGGACTCTCCATAGGCGTAATGGTTTTTATACCGTACAAACTGTATGGGCTATTGCCCTACACCAACCCTACACCTAAACCTACCCCTTACAGGAAACTTTCTGCATTTTTAGATTTTCAAAAAAACACCATTTACTATGTTTTTTAAGCCTTTTGAGTTACGGGGACATAGGCAGTGTCCTCATAAACCACCTTCAAATTGTAATACCTCTGTCATACCCATGTCATTAAACACATTTTTGTCCCCGTAAACCACAAAAACCAGTACGCACACACACACACACACACACACACACACACACACACGCACTCAAACACACACATACACTCACACACACACTCAAACACAGGCACACACACACTTATTTGTGTCTTTGAACAGAGTAAATTCTAGATGCACAAAAATATTTTACAGAAATATTGATACTCTTTGTAACTCAAACCTTTTAGAGGTTAGATGTAAAATGTGAAAAGACTAGTTTATGACTAAGCATTATTTTAATGCACATTTTTGTAGAGTTGAAACTAAGCAGACAGTGACTACGTTTACATGGACATCAATACTCCGATTTTAATACGATTAAGACAATACTCTGATTAAGAGTCTACCATGTAAACAGAGATTTTTGATTACCTTAATCCGGCTAAAGTCATAATCGAAGTAAACACAAATCGAATTAAGACATGTGGAGTATTCCTATTTTAGTCGCATTACTGAAGTGCAGTACAGACATGTAAACACCTTAATCAAACTGTTACCGTCGTGTAGGACTGACGCATTTTGCGACAAGATTCACACACGGCAGTGGTCAACCGTTTGACAGCAAATAAAAGAGCTTCAACACCGCCGTCATCTGTATGCACGTACAAATAATTAACTGCACTTGAAGCTTTCATAAAATTAAAAAGGAAACACCCAAAACTGTATATGGCATCATCACGAAGACGAACTATATGTTTATACGTGAAATTCTGGAGGGGACGTCGGATGGCGTCGCGTGGTGACATAATGACGCATGCCATTAATCGATCTTTGCACTATAACATGTAAAACGGGAACATAAAAGGATTATTCTAAAAGCAACTCATGTAAACACCTTAATCATAATATTGTCTTATTCAGAATAAGGTAAATAATTAGATTACTGATGTCCATGTAAACGTAGTCAGTGAGGTGAATGTTATTTGAGTGAGAGCTGACGCTCAGAGGCTCCTGTCATATAAAGCTGTTGTGCTCGTGGAGACCTAATAAACCAGAAAAGACAATCATTTCAGAAGAAGAGATGCTGATGAAGATTTTCTAGTGATCAAGCAGCAGATTGAAGCTCTGAAGCTCCTGAAAGACTGGAATTACAGCCAGATCAACTGTGTTCAGCAGCGATACTGTGAGTGTTTGTGGGTCAGTGACGTGACACTAATTTTTTTGTGTCCATATGGTTTACTTAAATTTTTAAAGGGTTAAAATTTCAAAATAAATGTGCAAATTAATTGCATACATTCTTTTTTTTGTGGACCAAGTCTAAACTTTCTGGTTTTAAGTAATTTTGAGAGAATATTTGGGGGATTATTGCATAAATGTCAATGTGGTGTAACCGTAAAAACCTTGTACCAAAAAACTGATCTTGTTTAAAAAAGGTGAAATTCTCAATAAAACACCAGATCAGCTAGTTTGGCATAATCGTACATTAGTACTATTTAATAGAAAATAAAAGTAAATGGAGCACCATTGTTTTGAATATTATAATTAATTTGGGGAATTATGGGAGTCAAGTCAAATTCCTTGAGTGTCAATGTCAAGGTGGTGTAACCTCCATTCAAGGATCCATTTTGTTAATATTTTGCAAGAAGATCATGTGACAGGAAATTATAACACAGAGAAGGACCTCTGGTGATACTAACTGCTGCATGCAAAGGTTAGTAACTCTCTTTAAAATGTGAGATAATGTGACATTTTTAGGGTATGGTCAGGTATTCTTAGGTATACATGTCAAATGGTATGACCTCAGAAATACATTAATAATTCATCATTATTGTGAAAATGTGTATTAACTTTAAAAATGACATTTGAAATATTCCCACCAAGGCCATGTACTTACATCGGTGTCCATGATAATGCATGTCAAATTTGATTTTAAATTGAAATGTCAAGTTGTGTAACTGGTTACACCATTTGACTCCTATTTACAAGCCTTTCTGTTAGGGGACAATTTAGTCAAATATCACTAGTTTATGATGCTGATTAAAGATGTAATATAAACTAACCTACAATTTAAACTATTTATCCATCATAAAAAAGTGCTCCAGATGGCTCCGGGGGTTAATAAAGGCCTCCTGAAGCGAATCAATGTGCTTTTGTAAGCAAAATATCCATATTTAAAACTTTATAATCTGTAATTTCTACACTGAAAAAAAAAAAATCCGTAAAATTTACGGTAAAAAACTGGCAGCTGTGGTTGCCAGAATTTTACCGTAAAAAATATGCTAGCAACGTTTTAGGGTTTACGGATTTAACTTTTAAACAGTTTAATTTACAATTAAAAAATGTATTTCTTTAACTGATGTAATGTTACTATACCAACCTATTGAAGTTCTGAAACCTCTTTTGATAATCATCAAAATCAGGTGGTGATGAGAAAGTCACATGATGAACCAAAGCTCACCACAAGCAGCTTTTCCACAAGCTGAGAAGGCCAATACAAATATATAGATATATAGAAGGTTCACAATGTCATTCACACAAACACTAAACACCATCATAACTCACTCATAAAACTGAAATATAAGATAAACATTAATTTAACAACATTAGATGTAACAAACAACCCTAATAAACATAACTGGTAAGAAAAAACTGAGAAGAAACAGTTATTTCAAAGAAAAAACATCAAATTTGAAATGCAATGTAGGGAATTTTGGGAACGTCAATTTACGGTTTTTCCCTGTAAATCATATAGTCTTTTTCACTTCCAAAAACGTTATTTTACCATAAAATTGTCTGAAATGTCTATTACAGTTTTTCACTGTATATAGTAGGGGAACTTACCATTAACCATTTAACAAGTTTTTACTGTAGTATTTTCACAGTTTTTTATCATTAAAATCACAGTAATTTTTTACAGTGTAGCTTCCGCTAACCGCCATATGTGCATTCACGGGAGTGGCGTTCAATGACATAGGTGTAGCATAAGCTTTGGTGAGAAGTGATGAACATGGAATCGTAGAGGAGAGAGCAAAACAAAACACTGGTCACGAATTAGAAGTACAAAATGAGGATTTGTAAAGAAAAATGTCGAAGGATTTTGATATAAGCCAACAGGAGTTTGGTTTTCCTTTGCTGTAAACAAAACTTGGTTCTCGCTAGACTAGCATATTCTCACCAGTGCTTACGCTACGTCTATGTCTTACATCCTGCTGGAATGCCACTCTCTCGTGAACGCAAGTACGACAGATAGCAGAAGCTATTACGGTTTATAAAGTTTTAAATATGGATATTTTTCTTACATAAGTGCATTGATTCACTTCAAGAGGCCTTTATTAACCCCCTGGAGCTGTCTGGAGCACTTTTTTATGATGGATAGATGCAGTTTATTGGACTACTGAATATCACTCATTCACTTTTAATGTCACTCCAGTTGTATTAATTTGAAAGAAGAAAGTCATATGCACCTAGGATGGCTTAAAGGTGGGGGGAGGGCCATGGGGTTTACTAATTTTCATTTTTGAGTGAACTATCCCTTTAAGCAATATATAGTATCATATAATATAATGTAATATATACATAAATGATTTAATAATGTAGCAGAAGGAAGTGGGTGAGTACATTTGAACATAAATTCAGTGATAAAAATGTTAACCAAAGATTACAGTTTACATCTGTAAAATACAATTCATTAAATTTCTGACATTTTATAATATGATATAACAGAGCCCCTTTTTCCCCAATAGATGCCACAATACAATATGAAATTACCTAACGAAAATTAAAATTACAATACGACATGAGTTCACTGTACATCACTCTGATGATTTCTTGTCAGATATTGTTTCTTAACTGTAATTACAATATGAGACATGAGTTCACTGTTCATCACTATGATAATTTTGTGTTGCCAGATTATTTTTTAGCACTGAAAAAAAAAAAGCACGAGCAGAACTTGTTGACAGTCATGCTTGATTTTCAGTGTCAATTTATTCAACAAACAATTGCCTTTGGCTGTAGAAGCAACATGGTCAGGTGGTGTAACTGGTTTGTGTCAATTGGCATAACCAGTATTTTTCATAAAAATATAATTATAGGAAAATTAATGTGGAATAAAATGTAGTAATCTAGTTTAGTATAATAATATGGTTTTTAACATTTTTTACATAATTGGTCAAAGGTTATTTAGAAAATAATTTGTTTTCAGCATATATCCTGCCAAATATTGCAAACACGCATTAAAATTTACATTTAGAGATAACTCTAATAAAATCTATTATTGTGTGATATTTTAAAATGAAGTATTTATTTCTATGAGTAAGCTTACATGCCATCTAGGTGGATAAAATATTTAATATTTCTCACCATTTGACATTTTCATGTACATTTTGTAAAAAATGGTTCATAAGTAGTTTTTAACTACATAAACTCAACATAAACACGTTGTGTACATTTTAAAATACTTAAAACAAGTATATAAAATATTATTGAATTTCTCATCTTGCCAACCCCTTTTTGTCACTGACCCACGTACAGAATTCATTTAGTGAATTGAGTGTTAAATCAGCGCAGACAGAAAAATAAAGCAGACGATCAGGAGACAGATTCATTCTGAATCAGTTCAGCCTCTGTGTTTCATTCTGCTGATCTCAATCACATCCATCATTATTCATACTGTCATCAGTTCACATCAGTTATTCATAAATGAGTTCATTAAATGAGTCACAAATGTACTTTTATTACATTCACTGATCAGTTTACAATATAAAGCAAATTTACTGTTTTTAAATATTCAAAACTTCTCCTAGATAATTAAAAACATTACATGAAAATTAATCAATAAAACTATTTATGTGAGATTTGATGACTCTGTGCATGTGAATGCTAGAAAAAGGATTTCGACAAGACTAAGTCTGTGTCTCTATCGTTTAACATCACACAGAGACACTGAGGAATCGTAATAAAGTCTAAATCCAGCATAGAGGGGTTCAGTGAATGTGGTGTTGAGTGTGTGTGTGTCAGAGACGCTGTAGAAGGACAGAGAGCCGGTGGACACGTCCACATACACTCCTGCTCTATTAGAGGATGAACGGACAGCAGGTATATCAGTTCTGTTATTATTGTGACAGACAGTGAATCTGTTATTAAAGCAGTACAGACTCCAGGATTTTTTGTTGTATCCAAATATACAGTCATCACACCCTCCTTTCCTGCTGATTCCTTTATATGACACTGATATTTTAACACGTCCGCTCCATTCAGTCTCCCAGTAACAGCGTCCAGTCAGACTCTCAACACACAGAACCTGAGGAATCTCATCAAATCTCTCTAGATGATCAGGATATGGCTGATGATCTTCCACAAATGTGATCTTCCTGTTCTCATCAGACAGAACGAGTCGAGTGTTTGCTGTGTTTGGATCCAGTGTGAGATCACAGGCATCTGAAAACAAGAAGAGAGAAACATCAAGAACAACACAACAGCAGTTACTAGACAAGAGAGTGAGTGAGTGTGTGTGTGTGTGTGGAGTATGTGTGTGAGTGTGTTTAGAGTCTGTGTGCATGCATGGGCGACATTTGACTCTCGAGTCAGGGGGGGCAAAAAAAAAAGAAAAAGAAAAGAATGCATCAAAACAAAGCGCTACCATATTGCAACGCATTGTATCAATACAGCGCAGTGAAGAATAACTTCAAGAGTTTGCCTGCTGTGATTTGAATGGCGATGATTCCAGTTTTAAGAGTCAGTTGATGGCATTTCATTTTTTTCAGAAACGTGTGCACAGCTTGCTGATTTTCTGATGTTCATTTAATATTTCCGTGTCTTTTCCCGTGTCACTTGAAATGAGTCCGGTTTGAATAATTGTGGTGAGACACGTGAGGAAAAAATAAACGATCAGTTACTGGACTATTCTGTCAGAAATTGCATACCATTCATTTCTCAACTGTCTACCGTTTGTTACTGGAAATGAAATTACTGGTTGATATGTCCCGATCTCAATAAAGTTTACACACGCTTTTAGTCCGTGAACTGGATCTCACTCACGCGCGCTGTCTGTGGAAGTTTGGTCAGGACTGCGTCCAGAATTAAATCACTGAGGCATTTTTGTCCCGTCCATTGCTGGTCACTGATACTTCGAGAATGAATAAAGCATTATTTCCAAAACTTTGCAGCATGCATGTGTCCGAAAAATGAAAGTTTCATTCAAATTTTTAATGGATTATAGCCTACAAAACACACAAAGCGCGCTCCCATTATTATCATTAAAAGTATCACTCATCAAATTTTTTCGCGATCTCACAAATTTACGTTATATTCAAGTTCTCTAAACTACACAATGAATCTACAATGAATTTACATCGCATCTGCACTTAGTCATAATGAGATGATTCACGAGCGTGCAAAACTCCGGCTCTTTCAGCGGTAAGTGAATTCTGAAAAACTCTAACGTTTCCGATTGGCCATTGCTTTGAAGAAATCAACAGATATGTCTTTGATTGGATACATTGCTCAACGCCGCAAAAATGTGTTAGATAGTTTTTCAGATCTTTTAATTGCTTTTGCTTTCGGTTGAGGGTATTTATCATCGTCCCCTTAAACCCCCATACAACCGGGCCTGGGCTGACAAAAGAGATTCCATGACTGATGATAACTGCCCCCCCCCAATGTTGCCCATGTGTGCGTGTGTGTGTTTGTAGACCTACACTTTCGTAGTCCTGCTGTCATCATGATCTCTCCTCCATGATCCACACTATAAATGCACAAACACACATTAATGTAGCTCTGCATCATTCACACACAGATCATTGTATCACACTGCCAAACATACTTGAGTATCTTCAGTTTGTGTTTGAGCAGCTGGACTCCTGAATCTCCTGGGTGATTGTAGCTCAGATTCAGCTCTCTCAGGTGTGAGGGGTTTGAACTCAGAGCTGAAGACACATAACCACAGCCTTCCTCTGACACCATACAGCCAGACAACCTACAGAATAGAGGAGAGCAGTTCAGCTCAGGGGTCTGCACTTCATATGTGGATTAAACAATAAACTGGATTTTATCGTTGCCGATTTGACATGATCCAGGAATGTTGAAGCTCATCCCAGAGTTGCTGTCATAGCAACAGATCCATAAGCTAAAACCTGCTTGGGAGCAGCTTATTTTACATAAACAGAATTAGATTGATCTTTTAAAGTGAAGGTGATACTGAAAGTCCCAGCCACTGCTATTTTCTTACAAGTGTACCTTATTAAACCAGGAAAAATCATTTTAGAAAACGATTTTAAAATTAATCACACAGACTAAGATAACAGACACGACCAGTTATACTCATTGAGAGATTTATTTGTGAATATATATATATATATATATAATTATCTCTCAATTTTATTGCAGTCATACATTCCATACAGTATGAGCCGTGCATTAATTTGAACGGTGAGCTTTTATGCAGGTGGCTGTGATGCAGTGCAGGAGATGCAGACTCACTTCTCAAATCTCAAAATGCTTTTATAATGCACAATTAATTTAAACACAGTTATGTCTTAATATGGATCTTATGGATTATGAGTTATTTGATTAATGCTGTCATGTGTAACAAATATGCTTGGAAATTAAATGAATGCGCATTACAGTACTCCTGACACACACAAAAAATGCAGAGCCTTTACAAATACTAGAAATGGTCAAAAATAATTAGGAATCATTTAAAAATGGTTACACATTTTATGTATTAGAACTTTCTCAACTATTTCCTTGTTCTTAATTATATTATGTCATTATATTGCTGTCTTGCAGCCAGTCAATCATTGCATTGCTGATCATAATTTCGAGTATGTCTGCCCTTTCCAACGAACATGACAACACATAGTAATCTTAGACAACTTAATCCATACATTTTAATCAAATTTCCTAACTGGTTTGAAGAACCAATTTAACCAGATATGAGTTGTAACGATTAAAGATTATGGCATCTGTCAAATTATCTCAGATGTATTAGCAAGTTAGCAAGAATGGACCCCAGTTTAGCTAAAGCCTTGTGTTGCTGAATGACAACTGTAAACTACAGCAGCCAGACAGTGAGATAAACATAACTGATTGCCATCTGCATCTCTCTAGTCCATTCAGGATGGACTGTAGTAACTACATTAATCATTGTTTTTACTGTTTAAACATGGCCTCAGTAACCTATATAATTTTATGTATTCAATAAACAATTACATATCACACACACAAACGCTCTATGTAACTAAATCATATTTAACATGTTATTTTCTTTTATTTCCACAAAATTAATCAAACCGAATGTGAAAATCAAACCTCAGTATCTGCAGCTGACAGTTTGGACTCTTCAGTCCTTCAGAGAGCAGCTTCACTCCTGAATCTTGTAGGTCATTGTTACTCAGATCCAGCTCTCTCAGGACAGAGTTTGAGAATTGTAGAGCTGATGACACAATTTCACAATCCTGAGCAGTGAGATTACAGCCAGGAAGTCTAGAAGAGATTAAATAACCGATATAATATGCACAACTGCCAAATTTTCTCTACATTGTAATCATTATGTAATAATCATTGGTATAATCGCTTTAATGAGCTTCACTGCCTAAAATTAATTCATGTTAGCTAACTGTATGAATCTATTATCTTGAACTGTTCATTTGTGAAATAAACATTACTTGGACACTTCTGATAACAGATCACTCTAAATTGTAATGTAGACATGCATTTTCTGTAAAGCTGCTTTGAAACAATGTGTATTGTGAAAAGCGCTTTACCGATAAATTTGAATTGGACTGAATAATGAATTAACAATAAAGGAAGTGAAGGAAGTTGCCAGTTGTTTGTGGAACAAATATTTTTAACCATCCAGCCTGAATCATAATAAGATGAGCTCCTGTGTGTGAGTAGATAATCTGATCATTTTATTATTCAAGATTATTAACCCTCTGGGGTCGACAAATGCGGATACGCGTTTTGTGGCAGTTTTTCCTGATAAGGCCAAAATGAGCTTGAATTACTCTGCCATTTTTGATCGTACAGATAAGAACAATACACCATTCGAATCTGTAAGGGGTCTAGTTTTTTTTGTATACACTCTTAATAACAGCTAAACTTTGTGCTTTTGAAGAATAAAGAAAACAAACAGGGTGCGCTCTCTGCCTCGAACTGCTTTTAGAAACACGTCACTAAAATGAATTGTAACTCAGCAAATACTCAACATACAGGTATGGGAGTTATAACTATAAAAAGCTTGAAGTGTCTACTTTTAAATGAAATCATATCGAAAACAAATATTCTGTGATAAAGTAATCCGTATGAAACCAACACGATATCCACATGAGACACGCGTGTGTAAACGCCTAACATAAACAAAGAGTGAGGTCACTCATCGTGGCTACTGTTCGTTTCTGCAAGAAGACGTACTGAGTAAAGGCTGGATTTCCCTCAAAAGAAGAATATTTCATCCAGAAGAGGAGATCAGTCTGATGAGTAAGTAACGTTTCTTTTTTGCATTAGTTAACATGTTATTGTGACACAAACACACTAGCTGAGTTGTTCCCAAATTACAACATGAATGCTACGCATCTAAGAATGTTTAGACCATGTTTATTATTAATAATCTGTTCACAAATATAGTTTAATAGCGTGCTAAATGATAACAATTAGTTCTCAGATATAAAATATCCTTTTTTTATAGTACAAAGTACATCCTTTTATAGTACAAAGCATGCGTGAGTCTATGGCTGCAGAATCATATCTTAGGCTACTATAAAATCATACATGATGTTCAGGATGGCTATATGACTACAAAATAGGGGCTGAACGACTTCTGATTTTTTAAAGTCGACTTTTATGTGATGAAAGTCGAGTCGACGTCAACTAGTCGCTGATGACATCATTAATGAACAAATAAGTCTGGAGCTGTGACAAACACCTTGTGCACAGCTATGGCATATGACACAGCACTGCCCACATGGCTGTTGCTCCTATAACAGCTTATTTTTATCAGTTCTTTGGTCTTTGGGTCGTTATATTTCTCACAGATTTCTGCTCGTTCTAAATCAGATACAGATAAGTAGCACAGTAAATATTACATTCATATGAATGAATGCATTAGTGAGAGCGATTGCGTGTGCGAGTTAATTCTACCTGGCAGTGTCTCTCTACTAGTAGTGAAGCTGTGGGATTTAGTTAAGAAATATATGCTTGAACTTTTCAGTTCCTAAGCTATTTTATTGAGAAATCATAGAACAGTGTTGACAACACATTTCCGCGCTGAATGATTCTGTGCACGCGATCTGCACGTGATGTACTGTCTGTAGCCTATGTGTGTTCGTTACAGTGCAGCAGCACATTAGATTAGAACGGCGATTAACTTACCTGTACAATAAACAGTTTAAAACGTGCATTCTCCCGTTCAATTTTGAGCATCCAGTAATATAATCACACGTCTTGTGGAGCGCTTGCAGATTATGAATTAATTTGTAATTTTAACTGTTTGGAAACAGAGCGTAAATGTGGATTTCTTATCCTGTTGCGCCCTCTATAGGACCAGCGACTAGTCGACGTCAAGCTAAAAGCGTAATGGCAGAGCACTGAAGTCAACTAGTCAATTAGTTGGTGGAACCCCTACTACAAAATCATAGTTGGGTTTTTCCCAAACTATAATTCCTGACTACAATGTTTGAAATTGAGTAAAACATTTTGAATATGATAGGCAATTCATTGTATTTAAATTTCTTACGGCGCGATGATGTTTTCATGCTCTATATAAAACAATAAAAGTAATATGAGTGTACACTGTAACATGATCAATGCTACGAGTCTAAGTATGTTTAGAACATATTTATTATTAATAGCCAATTCTGTTCAAAAATAGATTTTAATGACGTGCTAAACAATAATAATTAGTTTCTCAGATATAAAATGTTTTTGTTTTTACGATAGTAGAAAGCATGCTTGAGTCTATGGCTACAAAACCTGTATACTGTATATATATATATTTATATATATATATATACACACACACACACACATACAGATGCTCCTGATATTAACATGCTCACAAATGTGTTTTTTTTTGTTGTTGTTTGTATTTTATTGAATCGGATATCCGCACCACAGATGAATCCTGCTGACTTTCAGTCTCTTCAAACTGTTTTCCTCTGAGAGCGCTGTACCAACATCAGGGCCCGTATTCTTAAAGATTCTAAGAATCCTCTAAGAGAGCTCCTAATTTAGCCTAAAAAATTCTACGTAGGAGACTTAGCTTAAAAGCGATTCAGGACCAATCTGAAAGCAACTCTGAGCGAGGAAAATACAAAAACTTTTATCTTTGTGAGGAGGCGGGGCTGACCCCGTTGCTAGCTATGACACAGTCTTTTGAAGACTGTGATTGGTTGGTTGCCCAAGGAAATAAGAGCGCGCTTTTAAGAGTAGGGTCTATTATAGGAGATCATGATCTGCACTCACGAGAACAGTATTCCTTTTACATTTCATTTTCCATTCATTACTGATGAGAAAAGACACAAACGTTTCGGCTCAGGAGTGCGCTGAGGAAGGCTTTGAGCCGAAACGTTTGTGTCTTTTCCCATCAGTAATGAATGTAAAATAAAAAGTAAAAAGAAGACTGTTCTCTTGAGCGCGGATCATGATCTCCTATAACAAGTAACTTAGACTGACGCACCAAAATAAAAAGATCAAGTGACGGAAGAGCGCGGCGCAAACGGCGTTGCTTATTATAAGCCTTCACTTTGAAATGTAATTTTTCCTGTTTCACCGTACTCTCTTTCTCACACACACACTCACACATATATATATATATATATATATTCTTTATTTTTTACTTACCATGCTGTCATACTTAACATTTTATAGGAAATGAACCAACACAATAAGGTTCTGAAAGTGCTGTAATTGTTTGTGTGATCTCTTTGCTTATAGAAGGTTATGACAGACCCACATCATCACTGCTGCATAGTTGCATTTTTCCAGTTGCCAAATATGTTAATGTAGTTAATGGGGGAAGTCATGGTCTAATGGTTAGAGAGTCGGACTCGTAACCGAAAGGTTGTGAGTTCAAGTCTCGGGCCGGCAGGAATTGTAGGTGGGGGGAGTGAATGTAGAGCGTACACCCTCAATACCATGACTGAGTTGCCCTTGAGCAAGGCACCGAAGCCCTAATTGCTCCCCGGGCGCTGGAGCAATGGCTGCCCACTGCTCCGGGTGCGTGCGTGTGTGCATTTGTTCACTACTCACTGTTGTGTGTGTGCACTTGGATGGGTTAAACGCAGAGCACCAATTTCGAGTATGGGTCACCATACTTGACAATATGTCATGACTTTCACTTTTCTTTCACTTTAATGTAGTAATTTGCACTATGGTATTTCTGCACGGTGTCAGAGATGTTAGCGTGTCTCTAATAAGATCGGTCACAAACATGATCCCTGCACGATCTAATGTGTACTGTCTTATTAACTCACTGTCATGCATTGTGTGCAACACATTTCTTCTCCCTCTTCATGTTTCGTCCATTTTCTCCACTGCTAAAGAAACTCTAAAGCCTCTTAAAAGTCCTCGTTCGTATTCCTAACAATTGTGGACCTTAAGACTTCTTTTAAGGGTTAAGATGCTTTCTGAATTACTTTTTTCTTTACTAGGATCTTTTCTTTAAGAGGAAACACCCACATTTCTAAAAATTTTCTTAGAATTTTGTTACTAGGAGCAACTCTGAGCACTAAGATTTTTCATGAATACGGGCCCAGATTTTCAACTACACTGATATTCTATGGTAAAACAAGATCCTTGACTACTGATTATGTTTTTTTTCTTCTTGAATCCATGGAAAGAAGTGGAAACACTTAAATAAGACAAGTAAATATCAGGTATGATTTACTTGTTGAACAGAATCTGTTGCAGGAATGACTCAAAGTTCACATCTCTGTGGTTAGATCAGTGTGCACAATAAATGTGTCTTTGACCTTCATTATGTATGTTTTGATTATACTGTGTTGTAAATAAAATAGAAATAATTTAATAAACCCATTTTTTTCCATCTCCTCACATTCTGTCTTACCTGCCTCAAAGTCACAGTCACACTGAGGGCCATTAGGGGAGGGCCCTTTGTCTCTCAGGTGAAAATCACTTAATATTCAAGGCAATTGCCACTCCCTCGCATATAGGCTTTCGATCACAAAACATGTCTTTAAAAATTTAAATCAATATATTGTTTTCTGTGAGTGAGTAAACAGGATGATTTTCACATAATTTTGAAGCAAAAATTCTAGGCTACAAGATCTGGTTCTCAAAAGTCTTGTGAACAAATGTTCTGTATATGTTTTATGGCTTTATTTCAGTGACTTCAAAATTGTAGTTTTTTACTAAACATGCATAAATGTTGCTTTCTCAAAAACACAACCATGTACATAAATGCTGCTAACACATTATTGTAGCCCAGTTTGTGCTGTTTACAGCGTTATTAGACTTTAGCCATTTCTATTTTTATAAGCAACTGAAAAAAGCACATATGTTCAGGGCATGTCAAAACTTCTCCAGGCCCCCAAAACACCCTCAGACCCCAGAGGACAAAGACAGGTTATGATCAGAAATCAGACGATCTCCTGCCAGTTTCTTTACTGTGCTTCAAATATTTAGGCATCAAAAAAATGTAGCAATGCTTTGCTGAAAACATAGAAATCTATGTCCTCTCCACATATCTATGCATTTGGTGTCATTTTACTGTTTTTCAGACTAAATATTTCCTGCTTAAAATGTTCATTCAATAAATATATTAGTTTCCTATCACTTGCTACTTTGGCTGCTTTAACTTGAGTGATTTTATCAATATTCACACATGTATCTGAGTGAGTTTAGGCTGTTTCCATGTTTTGTCTCTTAAACTTCTATTCTCTCTCAGCATAAATGTTTTCTTAACCCCATAACTGTCACTTGCCCGTATACGGGCAACCTAAATTTACTTCACTATATTACTATTAAATCCTGATCTAATCATGACAAACTATATATCGTTGGAAAGGTCTAAGACTCCTAAATAGATATTTTAACACTTTTTTTGTTAAAAAATTATGTAGGAAAATTATTAGATTAATATATGACAAGAGTGCACCTAAAAAATCTATATCATAACAGGAGTTCTGACCTTTGTCACAGACCATCTTCTTAGTTGCCTTTTTCCCTATCACGCTCTAGAAATCATAAGAAATTATATATCAGTTGAAAACTTAAAATCTCAAAATTCATGCTTTGAAACCCATTTTAAAATCAGACATTGCATTACCATGGAAATGGCACATAAATATCATGTTACAAAATGTTTTCATGCATGAATTATAAAAATTTAAGTTTGGATAGTGCACTATAATGTCTATGTTCAAAACTGTGAGTGACAGTTAAGGGGTTAAACAGTAACACAAAACTTCTGAGTCATCTGATGACTTTCATAGTTGTTGAATGCATTTAGTTAAAGGGTCATGACATGTGACATGATGAATCAAACTTTCTTTAATATTTTGATATATATGAGGTCACTGTACTATAAAGATAACCTAAGTTTCAGATATCAAAAATTCCTCCTGGCTGCAAAAAATTAAAAATAAAATAAATTAAAATATTAACCTAAGCTGGCAGATGATTTTTGAGTCACATTCCATTCCTTTTCAGCAGTGTGCTTTGGCTCCTCTTTAAAAGCCTAAATTTGACATGCAAATCAGTAAAATCACACATGATTTTTGTAAAATGGAACATGGCTGATATTAAAAAGAGTTATTGTCACAACGCCTACTGTGCTGGAACGAGGAGACATGGAGATTCCAATAATAACATAACTTTAATGAACAGAACATCAGGAAAGCAAACATAGTACAGGTGTTAGACGAACAATACCAGACGTTGGAGACAAGGAAACACAGGGCTTAAGAACACTGGGGAAAACTAGATAATTAATGAAACACAGCTGGGGACTAATAAACTAATGATGAACCTAAACAAGGACAGGAAACAGGAAGGACCAAATAAGGACCTAGAGCAAGGAAGGCACATGGGGAGACAGGACAAAAGTCTGACAGTTATTAACCCCTTTAAACCAGCGCCGACATATCAAAGCAAGCTGTATTCATGTTACCGTAACTCTTCAACCATTTGCACAATCAAAATAATTGAAATTGCTCCTGACAATAGTCAAACATGCGCTTTTTGGTAATGTATGGCTTATTACGGTAATTTCTTGCTCTCCATCTGCAAATGACGGCAGATTTCCGGGAGAGAGCGGGAAGGAAGGATTTGAATGGAGAGATACGGAGCACAGAGATTTGGATTGCATAAAATAATAAAAGAAACAAACAAAAACATGGTGAAGGAGGAGGAAACAGCACAAGAAGTGATTGGGATAATTTCTGATGAGAATTGGGAGGCGGCTGAGTGAGACTTTTTTGCATGTGGTGTGTGCATCTGTATAATGGGGACAGTCGTGGCTTAATGGATAGAGAGTTGGACTAGTAACCCAAAGGTTGCCGGTTCGATTCCCGTGCCGGTGGGAATTGAAGGTGGGGATTGTGAATGAACAGCACTTTCACCACCTTCCATACCATGACTGAAGTGCCCTTGAGCAAGGCACTGAACCCCTAATTGCTCCAGAGCAATGGCTGCCCACTGCTCTGAGTGTGTGTGCTTGGATGGGTTAAATGCAGAGCACCATTTCGAGTATGGGTCACCATACTCGAAAAAAAAAAAATAATAATAATGTGTCCGTGCGTGTAAATATATGGGTGCATGTGTATATACACAATAAATATATGGGTGCATGTGTATATATACACAAAAAGACTTGTGTATATATGTAATAAAGTTGAATTTTCAAGAATGAAGTGTTGGATTCTTTCGATCATGCATTTTTCTAAATAGAAAATGTATTCCTGTTTTTTTTATTTTTGTCTATTTAAATTCTGTTTACAAACTCACCACACAACATTAATGGCCGATAACTGTAATTTTTTGAAAGCCATTTGTTTTCTGAAAAAAAAAAAAAGACACCTTGCACTTGAAAATAGCACATTATGTTAGAATTTTACAGTCAAATAACAAAATATGTGAAAATGACGTATTTTACCCTCAGGTCTTAAAAGCACATAAGAGAACTTATCCCCTGTTTTCACTAGTGTGTTTTCATTTTAAAACTGCATTTTCACCGCAGCGCCGAGCCACTCTGAGACGCACATACGTAACCTACACGCATGTAAATAAAGCGCACATATTAAACCTGCATTGCATATATTTATTTAATTGAATCGTAGTGTTTGTGAATCCTCAATAGCATTATGCTTTATTATGTTTTTTAAATGGGCTTAATATATCACGCAGCCTTGGAAAACAGTCTAATAATGTGTTTAATGGATTCTCGTCCGTGGAATGAATCACTTCTGGTATTTTGCCGGTTACTCAACATGGGCAAAATGCAGTCGAGGATATTTTAAAATCCAGTACTCGAATTGAATCGTGACAGCCATAAGTCAGACTTGTGACATAAAGGTTGCGGGTTTGAGTATCAGGTCCGGCAGGAATTGTTGGTGGCGGGAGTGAATAACCAGCTCTCTCTCCACCCTCGATACCACGACTGAGGTGAGACCCTTGAGCAAGACACCGAACCCCAAACTGCTCCCTGGGCGCCGCAGCATTGGCTGCCCACTGCTCCGGGTGTATGTTCACAGTGTGTGTGTGCACTAACTTGGATGCCAAACGAGTATGGGTTACCATACTTGGCCTACACTTCATACATCAGCCTACGCCAACTAGAGTTTCATGATAGAACTTGGTATAGATTACAATATTGACCAAAATAATCTATTATTTCTGCCATAATTGAGCAGCCCAAAGAGACCCCGTTTTTTCCATTCTAGATCTAACATGGTTATTGTAAATTTATTTCCTAAACATGCTCAGTGGCTGAAAATAGGTCCTCTTTAAACATAACTCTTTATTTGTTAATGATGAAACACTCACAGAGCTTTTCTGCAGTTGATCACAGCTGGTATCAGTCTTCTTCTGCCCTCATCTGAAGTGTTGTATTTCATGGGGTTCAGCTCCTCCAGCGGCTCCTCTGACATCTGAAGCATGTAGGAGATTTTTTTGTTGAGCAGTGACCAGCAGAGAGTTTCTTCTCTTGAGTGTTTGTCTGATTTCACAAACTCCTGAATCTCTCTGGACAGAGTCTGATCTTTCACTTCCAGCAGACAGAGGAACAGATTGATGGATTGACCAGCTGAGAGAAGATGGTGTGCATCTTTGATCTTGTCTTTAATGTACTGTGTGGTTCTCCTGATGGTCTCTGAGCTGTTCTCTGTGTGTGTCAGTAGATCCTGTAAGAGTCTCTGATTGGACTCCAGTGAGACGCCCAGCAGGAACCGCAGGAACAGATCCAGACGTCCATTCTCACTCTCAAGGGCCTTATCTGTTGCATCCCTATGCAGAATATGCATCACATCACAAAAATGCAATGTGTCAACATGTTTCATAACATAATGGTAAAACACATAGAAAGCAGCGAGAAACTCCTGAACGCTCAGATGAATGAAGCTGTAGACTTTCCTCTGATGAATCACAGATTCCTCCTTAAAGATCTCAGTGCAAATCCCAGAATACACTGAGGCGTCAGTGACGTCTATGCCGCTCTCAAT
>JAFVLL020035652.1:0-27658 GCA_021397915.2 Tor tambroides | reverse complement strand
TTCCATACCACCTCAGCAGTGCCACAAACTGATCACCTCCATGCCACGCCGAATTGAGGCAGTAATTAAAACAAAAGGAGCCCCTACCAAGTACTAAGTACATATACAGTAAACGAACATACTTTCCAGAAGGCCAACAATTCACTAAAAATGTTTTTTTTATTGGTCTTATGAAGTATTCTAATTTGTTGAGATAGTGAATTGGTGGGTTTTTGTTAAATGTGAGCCTAAATCATCACAATTAAAAGAACGAAAGACTTAATCTACTTCAGTCTGTGTGCATTGAATTTATTTGATACACGAGTTTCACAATTTGAGTTGAATTACTGAAATAAATGAACTTTTCCACGACATTCTAATTTATTGAGATGCACCTGTAGTTGGGACCAAAAAACAACTTAAGCCTTGGGGTCCTCAGACCACTATAAGTCCTGCCTTGGGAATAGTTCTGAGTGAATACAGACATACTGACATAACAGAAAGGGATGGTGGTCTGTTTACAGTCCAGCTGGAGTGCTGGTGCTGATGCAATATCAGTTGTTTTCTCTGCTGGATTACCGTAAGGCTCACTTAGTATTTAGGTTCAGACCTAATTGCTTGACGTTACTTACACAAATGAGGAGGTGATGAATCATACATAATTATATTTTGCCTTTAAACATCAGTATTTCATATCAAAGAACAAATGAGTACAAAGCAGTATGATGCATATAACAAAAAATAAAACTTGTTTGATCTAAGGTGGACTTTGTACTTGTTTTCTCATAATTTTGCTGAAGTGAAAAGTAGCCTACTTTGTGTAAAATTATGTACACACAATATCAGACCAGAAGCCTAATAAAAGTTGTTTTATTTTATATGGAGAGAGTTGCCTAGTGGAGAGCAAATATGTTGAGATGACCACTTGAATACTAACTTTGGTATTCAGTAAACACTTTTGTTAATAGTATTAATGAGGCTGAAAATAAATAGTGCATTTCTTCAAAGGCATTGTTAATTGAACACTTTTGCATGATGCTGCATTAACACCACTAGTTTGTCAGATAGTCTTGCTTAGCCAAACCTTTGAATAACAGCAAAATGTCTGGGCTCCGTTGCAACTTTAATTGGTCAAGAATAGACCACTAAGACAGGAAGACATTGTCTGACTGGCATATAAAATTGATCAAGAAGTTGTGCAAATTAGGGGCAGTTGCAGTCTAATGGTTCGAGACGAGGTTGCGGGTTTGAGTCTCAGTACCGGCAGGGACGGTAGATTGTAGATTGTAAATGAATAGCGCTGTCTTCCACCTTCAATACCACGACTGAGGTGAAATCCTTGAAGTAAAGCACTGGACCCCCAACTGCTCCGCCGCAGCAAAAATGCCTGCCTACTGCTCCGTGTGTGTGTGTGTGTGTGTGCGCGTGCGTGCGTGCGTGCGTGCATGTGTGCGTGCGTGCACCTCGATGGGATAAATGCAGAACACATATTCCGAGTATGGTACACCATACTTGGCCATACGTCACATCACTTTCATTTTGTTCAGTGGGGTAGACCAGTATGAGACTATGTTTCACTTAAGATCAATAAAACTATAGCACTTAATGCACTATATTATTCTCTGTGGGGCTGCTTTGTTGTACTTGAACTTGAATTTGTATTTAGAAAAATAAACCATTGTATTTATAAACTGGCATTCCAATACACTGTTATACTGTCAAGATACGACATCTTGTTGCTGTTGCAGTACCCTTAAAGCAGGGGATTAGCCAACTCTACTCCTGGAGGGCTATTCTGCAGAGTTTAGCATCAACCCTAATCAAACAGGCAAGTGTGTTGCAGCAGGATTGGACCTGACATTTGTAGGAAGGCAGCCATACAGGTGCAGGGTTGGCTAACCCTGTCTTAGGGACACCTTTGTACCTCATATACCCTTAAAAGGTGGTTATTAGTGCCTTAGAGTAGTAATATGTACCCTTAATGTACTACTGTGAACCTTTTAAGGGGAAAATCATAAACAAAGATGTCCATTTAAGGGTACTTCCCCAGTGACGGGACGATTTTTGGCACTTTTCTTTTTGAGAGTCAAAGACTCTCACATTAATGTCTGTTTGGAATATGTCTATCTGTATAGAGCCCACAAACACTTCAGGTGATACAGCGCTCATATGTTTATGTTTACCTGCAAATACCACAGGTATTCTGTTGTTTGTGATGTACTGATCTTGCATTTATGATGTGAGAGGACACACAACTAACAAAACTGGACCTCTCACAAATCATTTAATGACTTGGCCAATCTTTATAAATTATACTTTTTCCATATCCCATTGTTGGTTACTACATGAATATGCACTGCTTTGTCTCCTGGTGGATGTCTAAAGACTGGGCACTAGGCTCCAGGAAAACCTGTAGAAATCAGCCAATCTGTTTAGGACTGACTATTGATAGATTATTGCCTCACAGCAAGAGAATTACCCCTGGATCAAGTCCCAGTGGAGCTTGCAGGACTTGGTGGAGTTTGCATGTTGCATAATGCAGTGTTGACATGGGTTTTACCCTGGGATGGGGTTTCTCCCTAGGGGATTTTGCTTGTTGCACTGGCACCACCAGTAGAAACACTGAAGTGGCATAAACCAGCCTACAGTGAAATCATGATTCAACAATGTAAACAGCTGGAGAACGAGGGATGGCGTGATCAGAGCTGTGTTTTTTTGTTGTGATGTAGTTAGAGGTGTGAATCTTGCATCACTATTTGATTTGAGGGTTATTTGGTTCGATTATAAAATCATTTTCAGTGCATCACAATCAGGGCTTGACATTAACATCCGCCAACCCACCAAATGCGGGTGAATTTCATCAGTGTGAAAAAATCTTGTGGAGAAATCCAAACAAATGAACGCAACCACACACACAAGAAACATACTGAGGTTAAAAAAGTACTTTAGATATTTATAATGTGTCACGACAAAGAGAGTGCAGTTTTCCCTGAAAACCACGATTGCAAATATGACACTGATTTTATACAAGAGTTCAAATGAGTAGTTAATATAGGCTACAGTACAATATTGTCATGTTGACTGTTTTTGCTCGATTTGGTTAACGAAAATAGTTCCAAATAGGGGTGGGCGTATCGATCCTAATATCGATAGTATCGATACCAACGTTGGTATTGGTATCGGATCGATACTAGCCTGATAAGATGGATACTTTAGGTTAATTTTTTCTCCTATACACTTAATACATTGCTTAATACATACAACAAAGGGTAGACATGTCTGTGGGTGTATATGCCGCTCTTTTCACGTCTCATATGCAAACGCTGCTACGCTGTTTTGTTGTCATGCCATCACGTGACTCAGCGGCTCCGAGCGCAAGCAGATACAGTGAGAGATGGAACGGAACTCTGAGCTACAAAAGAAATAAAAAGGGGAGGAAGGAAATCCTTCACATAGTGCATTTTGTATATACCGAATTTGTCCTTTTTTTACAGTCTCACTGTAAGGTGTATACTGAGTTTAGCTTTTTTAAATTATTTCTTAATGTATTATGACACTTTAAATTTTCATTATAACAGTTTTCTATGGGAGTAAAATGCTTAACATGTTGTTTAGCATGTTTGCATATATATTCTGGGCTCAGCTGCTTGCAACATATTATATTTCATTATCAAGCTGTATACCGAATTTAGTCTTTATTTATTTATTTGGTCTTTATCACTGTCTTCCTCCATTAATTGCACCACATTAAAGGTTTTTATATTGCAATTAGAGAAAATGAAATTCAGCATGTTGCATTCATGTTCTCGGTTCATCTGCTTACCTGTACATACCATAGTAGGCCTATATATTTTTTTAATCTATACCGAATTTGGCCTTTTCATATCACAGTTTTTTTATTGCAGTAATAACAAACAAATATTACAGTATGTATAAAACAAACAGAAAATACAGTACGTACATAACATACTAAAATCCTTTCAATAATAAACGAGTTATGGTTTAATAGTTCTTTTTCATATCACTGTTTTCATTCAATAAGCCACTTACGTTAAACTTTTCTTTATAATGGTTTTCTATGGGAGGAAAATTCATAATGTGAAAACTTTGAGCGTTGCTTTCATATTCTGGGCACATCTGCTTACTTGTATATCTAGTTTGCAACATTAATAAGGTGTATACTGAGTTTTGTCTTTTAATATTACATTCTTAAAGGGGTCATATAATGCCATTTTTGTACAAGTTAATATGATTCTTTAGGGTCTAAATGAAAAGTTTGTAATATACTTTAATTAAAAATTCTCGTTAGTATTGTAAGAAAACACTCATTTTACCTGGTCAAAAACAGCTCTCTGTTCAGCACTCCATTTCAGTGCATGTGCCTTTAAATGATCGTGAGCTCTGCTCACCCCGCCCCTCTGCTCTGTGGGGCATGAAACAACGCACGTGGAGTGTTACCTTGACAACAGTTGAGGGTATCTGTAGGCGGAAGAATGGCAGCGGGAGTTTCTGAGGACACTGTGCAACCATATCAATTTGAACCGGAGTCAAAAAAAAAAAATAAAAAAAAATAAAAATTTGAACCGGAGTCGGACACGGAACAAGATGATGGCCCCGAAGAAGTTCGACAATTAAGGCTCGAACAGGACGTTTCTGAATGGTTGGTTAACGTAATGTCACTTTGATCTATCTTTGTATGTACTGGTACATAATATTACTTATTAATCAGTAACAGACACCGTTATAAACCATCTACAAAAGTAAGCTTAATGTACCGTTACCACGTTAACTTTACCACAGCGTACACAGTTTATAATAACACAATAACCATAACGCGTTGTTCATTACATACATGGGATTATGAATTATATTGAGAACGTCGTACATAGAAAACTTTTCATTTAGACCCTAAAGAATCATATTAACTTGTACAAAAATGGCATTATATGACCCCTTTAAGAATGTAATATTAAAAGACAAAACTCAGTATACACCGTGGTGTATAGCGATCGTGGTGTTCTGTTCTTGGGTGTAATAACGAACACAGCAGTCGTTTTGATGTTCCTAAATCAGAACCGCTGAAGAAGCAGTGCCTGAGTTTTGTTTTCGAAGGGAATAGTCCCCCAGATCAACCTCAATTCTTTTTACCTTGACAACAGTTGAGGGTATTTAGGCGGAAGAATGGCAGCAGGAGTTTCTGAGGACACTGTGCAACCATATCAATTTGAACCGGAGTCAAAAAAAATAAAAAATAAAAAATAAAAATTTGAACCGGAGTCGGACACGGAACAAGATGATGGCCCCGAAGAAGTTCGACACTTAAGGCTCGAACAGGACGTTTCTGAATGGTTGGTTAACGTCACTTTGATCTATCTTTGTATGTACTGGCACATAATAGGCTATTACTTATTAATCAGTAACAGACACAGTTATAAACCATCTACAAAAGTAAGCTTAATGTACTGTTACCACGTTAACTTTACCACAGCGTACACAGTTTATAATAACACAATAACCATAACGCGTTGTTCATTACAAACGTGGGATTATTAATTATACGTCGTACATAGAAAACATGCCGTAATGTACACTTGATTTCACGTAATGAAAGTTAGTGTAAACTTTAGCCACATTCATGGTGAAACATAAGCGATTAGCAAAGATTAATATAAAGGTAAATGAAACGTTACACTCACTTCTTCTGGAGGTGCAGCAGGAACACGAATAGTTGGTACTGATCCTTTTTTCAGGAGCAGCTTCTTGGCAAAACCAGCTTTAAACTGACCCTCGTTTATAAAGCAGTCTGGTGAGAAATGATTCGCGCAAACATGAAAGAATTGAGGTTGATCTGGGGGACTATTCCCTTCGAAAACAAAACTCAGCGGTTCTGATTTAGGAACATCAAAACGACTGCTGTGTTCGTTATTACACCCAAGAACAGAACACCACGATCGCTTAGACGCCATTCTGCTCCAGCGTATCAACAATGGCGGACTATGATGACAGCTTGCTCAGGGCGGGTCTGTGTTGAAACGCTCCTGTCAATCAACAATCGCGGGAGGGGCCTCCGATCTTGTGACGTCACAAGACGAACAGCTCGATTTGAGACAGGGGAAAACATATTAGGAGATTTAAAAAAAAAAACACTGGATGGATTTTTATCATTATAGGATGGTTGTGTACAGGCACTGCCAACACACATTTCAGTACAATCAACTTGTAAAAGTGGATATAGCATTATATGACCCCTTTAATTTATTAAGCCACGTTAAATATTTTTATAACTCTTTTCTATGGGAGGAACATACTTAACATGAGACTGTGGATTGCTTTCATGTCCTGGGCTCCTCTGCCTGCAAAGTCCTTTTAGAAAGGCAAATAATATCCACGTAGCTTTAAGATGAACATAATATTAGTCATATCAACATTAGTATTGTTATTTTTTTTAATTGTTGTTGGTCATTTAAATTTATGTTTTTTTTAAATGACAAGTATCGGAATCGGTATGGGTATCAGCGATACTGGCCCTGTATTTACTCGGTATCGGATCGATACCAAAATTTGCAGTATAGCACACCCCTAGTTCCAAACAAAGATTACAGCAGCACAGTCGCGCATGTCTGAGCAACACAGCAGTGTTTCCTTACTGAATGATTCACGTTTTTGAACTACTCATTTGAGTCAATGATTCAGTGGTCCATTCACAAAGACAGGCACTTGCTTTATTGTTGAATGAATCAGTCTCTGAACGAATCGTTTGCCTCAATGACTCACTCATTAAAGACAGTCACTTGCTGCCACCTGCTGGTGGCTTACATTTATATTTAAAAGTACCTTTACTTTGCATTTTTTCCAACATTTCATTTTTATCATAATAATAATAATTATTATAATAATTTAAACACCAAGCTCATAACCTTATTTATGCTGTTATTTTTCAGTGTAAATGCATTCATGCTACATTTCAGCTTCATTAAACTGTCTGTAAATGCATCTAAATGCCACTTCAGCTGCTTCTGTTTCTTCTGCAGTGGAAAGATAGTTTTTGTTAATACTGATTTCATTGGATGGGTAACAGCCCTATAATGTCTTATTATATTAAGTGAAATTATTAATAAAATGTAAGAATTTGATATAAAAGATGATGTTTAATATGGTTAAGGAAAAATGCCCTTTAAATAGACAAAAAAAGACCTGGAAATGAATTTAAATACTTATTTAAAAACTTATTTAATTTCTGTGTAATAAGAGTACCCTATTTACAATTTTTTAAAAAAATCATTTAGGCTACATGCATGATAGGCCTTTAATTACTTTTTTTTTAAATTGATTATTTTGTTTTTATGCATCTATACAGAATCATTTACATCAGCATCGCATTGTAAAAAAAGATTATATTCTACAGCTCTAGTTGTGGTTTATGTGATAACGGAGATGGAAAGTATAAGTTATGTGACTGAAAGAGCAAAAAAGGAGGGCTAAGAGATTAAACAACAAAGAGTTAATATATAAGAGCTAAAATAAACTACAAATGGATCTCTTTAAGAAACCAAGAGAAGGCCTATTTTTTATTTTATTTTTTTTCTCTCTCAGTGATAGTTTCCAGATGTGGTCTCTTTTGTTGAAACCAAGTGTTTTGGAACCATGAGGGATCATCAGTGGCTGACACTGTGTCTACACTGGACGCAAGCGGCAGCGTGACTAAATATACAGTTAAACCCATAATCGGTGATGCTGTCTACACTTGATGTGGCGTGGCACGACGCAACATGACAAATACCCGACAGTGTCTCGTTCTATTTATTACATACTGACACAAAGTTCAAATGATTTTCAACAGTTGCTTTGTCGCGTCTAGTGTAGACAGACTTTAGCTGTTGCGGCGCGGTGCAGCACGACACAACAATTGTCGCATCCGGTGTAGACACGGTGCGAGTCAAGATAGATTTTTTTTTTTTTTTTTTTTTTTTTTTTGGTAACAACAGATAAACTTTCCCTAAAATAATAGTTACAAAGGCAGCTGATGCAAGACTCTGCAATCGTTTTTGACGTCAAAAGTTTGACGACACTTGCAATGACTCGTACATACCAAACCGACAACAAAAGGCAAGCTGAACTGCCAATAAATCCTCTCACAGACAGGCTCCGCAGCTGAATCACCCCGGCAGTCAGTCAGCCAAGTTGCCACCCTCAGTCCTCGTGCAAACCATGTGGAACACAAGGCTGACTATGCTCAGCATAAGCCGATGGCTTTGGCCAATGTCCAAATGATGGCTTGGTATATATAATTTCCTTATCTGATTTTATTATCTGATTATTACATCATCTATTTTACATTATCTGAACAGTTCACAAACATCTGTTTAATCTACTGCATAATACAGATTAAACCACAAAGTCCTTTATCCGAACATGATCAGCCTTTTTCCAGTAAAGAAATCTAGAAACTGTTCACTCCTGCTGAGATCAGTTTCATGAATGTAGCGAATGATGCATAACCTAACTAGGCTGTAGCCTAGGGGCCACATGATCAGGGGTACTGGTGCCTCATTGCCTAATTTGCTGCCTGTTCTTGGCTGTAAATTTGACAGTACTCAATACCATCGGATCAGAGCCCTGCCAATGCTTTGGCAATGTCAAGTTTTTTTGTTTTTTTTTACCTTGACAATAAAGCAACTTAAAACTGAATTTCTAAATCACTGATCGTTTTGCAATGCAGGATTTTTCAAAAAGGAGGAGAGACCACAGACCAGAGCTCTGTTCATGGTATGCAAATACTCAACTGTACTGAAATATAGTTACACTAAGTCAATATTCAAATTACTTTTGTGATCAAGCTATAGCTAACAAAATGCTTTGTCTGTGTATAAAAATAATAAATATAATAAACAATCAATTAAACAATCTCAAGTGACGAGGGAATACACACCAGCAATGATATATTTAAATATAGGGATGTAGCCATTTAGTGGTTACACCATGGTATTATTATCATTACCATGATATTTATTTCATCACTAATATTTATTATGATTATTAGTGATACAGCATATGAGTCATGCGCATGTGATTGTATTTGGTGTGCATGTGGGAGTGCTTGGTTGGGAACCAATGATGATTAAGCAATGCTAAATTGATTCATGACAGTAAACAACTTACAGTATAACATACAAACATTCCAGAAATCATTACGAAGTGTGATGATATGGATCTCATCGACTGTGCAGCCAATGAAAAATATGAATTCTGTTATCATGCCCATACTTGCTACTTCCTTCATGTGCTTTTGGCCATCACAGTCTGTGGTCCTTCTGTACTTACTATGATGCAGCCTGAGGGGGCGGAGCAAAAGTTTTATTTCGGGGTGCATAAATTCTCATCCTTGGGCTATTCAATCTTTACTGAACAAGGATACACAATGGAGATCTACACATCAACTGCATGTATGACAGCACATTTTTAAAGTTTTGGGTTACCTCTATTGTAGATTTATTTATTTATTTTGTAAGTGTTAGAGCCTATTTTAGAACTTACATCGTATTTTTTAATTATTATTATTATTATTATTATTATTGCAGGTGTAGTAACAATCTTGTGCATTTTTGCCACATCCTCTGCAAAGGGTAAGGAATCAAAAAATTATATTTTTATTATACTTTTATATACTGGACATCTAGTGTCAGCTAATGGTGTCATTTAAAAAAGTGGCCACTGAAACAAGAAATTGACTAATAAATATCAGTGGTGTTATCAGTATCAAATTTTCAAAATATTATTCCAAAATCGTTGTTAACTGATTCATGTGGAGGTACAAATCAGTAGACAATCAAAAACGCTGTGTGTTAATGCGCGCGGTTTTATTTATGTATTTACGTATTTAATTATTTTCTTTTTTGTGTTGTTTTTTTTTTTTTGGAGGCGGAGACCGGCTCTTTATGAGCCATGCACGGTGTATTTCAGTTAGTGAGAGGGAAGCTGCGGGTGGAGCGTTCCCAGAGTAGCCCAAACAGTTAAAAAGAGTTGCATTATCTGAAACCTTAGCAATTACAGAAAGCCACTGAACAAGGAACTAACAGAGCTGAACTTTTACACACCCATCCAGATTGGATAGCCTACCACTTCGACAGGGCGGCGAGGGACAGTTATTGATGACCGTGGTAGTGTAGCGATTGATTAGTCTTAATTTGAGATTTAGACAGTTGCTATTACATGCTACGTATTAACACTATTAGCTACGCATAAGTATGTTGCGGGCCGAGGAAAAAAACTGTACTGTATGTTACATTGTGTCTACACCGGGCGTGAGCGACGCGACAATAGCCTAATCATTGATACAATGGAAGCGAACTACACGACAAGTCCCCGACAGTAAATGGAAGCAAATTTACCCCGTTCTCTCTCATAGGCTACTCCAAGCCCATGCGCTACTTCTGACACGAAGAACAAATTGATTTGCAATGGTCGTTTGGTCCTGTCCGGTGTAGTTCACGGACATTTGGGTTCCATTTTGTAATGAATTCCGTTGTTTTACTTTCTGTTATGACATATTTTTTTTCTGTTTTGTTGAATGTGATGCTGGGCAGAGTCTCGGAGTTAAGTAGGGCTCATCGGAGGACTGCATATATTGTATTAATTTCTAACAAATACAGTGCAGAACAGTTTAAGAACAAATCTGCCTTAACCCCAATAAAAAGTAGGCTACAAAAGAGGAGAAACACGAGTGGAAAAGTGTCTTCATAACGCGTGGCGAGGTCTTTTTTTGTGCTTTGGCAATTTTTTGCAGTAATAGTGGCTGAGGTTGGTAGTAGGCAAGTGGTTTTTAGTAGAATTCAGATCTTTTTTCAGAAACATAAGCATCAGTGCCATCCAATGAAATTCTGTGTAGTGACAAACATTTATAAAAGAATAAAAGACATTACATTTTTGTATAACAGGCACAAGAGAGTATGAATGAACTTTGACGAAAATTCACTTTACCATGGTTTTAGGTTAAAGGTATAGTTCACCTAAAATTTACAATCCTCTCATCATTTACTCTCTGTCAAATCATTAGCCTACACTGCATGATGTACTTCTGTGGAAAACAAAAGAAGATAACTTGAAGAACTGTTCAAACTGTTTATCCATTCAATAAAAGTTTAATAAAAATTATTTTGGACCCCACTGACTTCCATTGTATGGATGGGTAAAAAAAAACTTACTGTGACATTTTTCAAAATATCTTCTTATGTGTTCCACAGAAGACAAAAAGTCATACATGTGTTGAACAACATGAGGGTTAGTGAATTATGACCCTTAAAAGTCAACATGAAATGTATTTAACAACCCCTTTTTCAACCCCTTTTCTTACTATAAATACATGGGGAGATTTGTTCTTTTGTGTCAGAAATTGTGAAAAGTGAGTGTTACCAGAATTGAGCCAAATATGGAAGGGGAGGGTTTATTAAAAACTACAAATCATGTGCCCCTTCTCATCCCTTTCTTCCAAGCCATTATGATGATGTGAGCAAAAAGAAAACAATTTCATAAGATCAAGGGCAAATGTATTTTCTTTAACATACTTTGCACTGATTAACCATTCACATAGACCTGAAACTTCTATTAGGTCAGTGTCATATTCATGTTGACTTTAATCTTTATAGCATTTAGAGTTGTCTTACCCACAGGAGACTAGTTATCACTTTTAGAACCACTAGTTACCACTGATTTTTCATAATCTCTTTGTTCCTCAGAAACTGGCCATCGTGACAGAGGGAGCCAGTGAGTGACCATACACAGAGCCCTAACTCTGAGCCAAACACAGTTGCATAAGAGATTTTTTTTCAGTCATTATTACATATGTTTTATCATAGATCACTTAAATGTAAATTAACAGAATGTCTTGGTAAGAGTAAAATAGGAGTGATCTGTATTGTTTATGTCAGCAGCAACGCAGGTTTCAATGGACAGATGGAAGGCAGTCATCATCTGCACTGGTGTGGGAATGTGTCTTACAATATCTCGGCAAGTTCCTGCTGTAATGGTAGGAGAGATTCCTGCAGCTGTAATTTTGTGGTTGCTGAGTCACTGAGAGTAGAAGATGTTATTTACAATAAGTTTATATACAAAGATTGGACACTGTTTTAGATTGTATTTTAATATGTTGCAGATAATATAACTCTGGGATTAAGCCAGCTGGTGGCTGACTGCTGTGGTTCTGTAGCTTACAATCCACTTAATGAGATTTGCTGTAATGGCAGGATTCTGACTCGAAGCAGCACTCACTCGAAATGCTGTGGCAAAGGTAGCCGATCCACTTTATACACCTTGATGACATTGTCCAGATTTGACATATTTTTGCATGCTTAAGAAATTTTGATGAGATTGGTTGATCTTCTTACAGTTAGTTCAAGGATGACGTTTTATAATGAGCTTTCTCTTATACTCATTTACAGACATGTACTTGACAACGACTCATTTGTGTTGTGGTAAAAACACACTATTTCAACGGAAGGAAAATCATTCTTGTTGTGGCAAGGAAACATACGACATGACAACCCACTGCTGCTGTACTAACACTACACTAGAAGTAAAGCCTAAACATGAAACTTGCTGTCCAAAAGCAACAGGTGTGTGTATACAGCTCTTACAGTGATTATTAGATAAATAATTAAAGAAATGTGGTGCAAGTGGCTAAACAGTGGAACAAAGACATAATGTACTGTAATCTTTCATGTGTTTTTAGTCAAAGTAATAGATATACCATTTGTTTTAGTAGATCATAATCTGAATCTTATTGTCACAGATTCTGATAAAAAAACTGAATACCAGCAAGGCCCTCCTCCCACCCGGTGAGTCACACAGACAGACAAAAATACTTCCGGACAACATAAGTATATACAGTATATACGTTATATACAGTGGCATGCACAGACCTCTAGAGAGGCAGGGGACAAGCGACCTTACGAGGGCACGATCGCGGTGGGGGGGTATAGGCCTACATACATATATACATACATATATACATATTAGTGCTGTCAATCGATTAAAAAAATCAACTTGTTAATTAATTAACTGTTAACTAATGAATTATTTTTAAAAATACATTTACATTGCAATAATTTCACATTCAATCTTCAAATTAATGTAAAAACAACAAATACAGTATATTTTTAATATTTGTATAATGGAATCTTTTTTTATGACTAAAGGCCAGTATCAGTGATATCAGTAGTGATGTCTCTAGGAAATTGTTTTTTCCCCTAATATTTAACCATTGACTAGCCATTCAACATTACAAGAGCTATTAATATTAACATTTATTAGACTACTGAAAATAACTTCTAATTTAAGTGAACTTAAAACAATCTTCACATAAACCCATTATAATAAATGTCATATTTAGTTACCTGTGTCCTTCAGCAAGTAGGAAATATACAGAAATTGAATAAAGTAATCAAACACTAAATTCTAAATTAAATATAGATGAATCTTTAAAGCTACAAAAGTTATTTATTTCATCTTTTTTTCTTTTGATCTTTGATTAATAGACATCACTGCAGCTGGTTATTAGGTTTTTAGGATGCTGTTTCTTTAAGAGCTGCCATTGCTGAATGTGACATGAATCTGACGCACATCTCTCTTTACCATCTTCTGACCCTAACGTACGTGTGTGTGTGTGTGTGTGTGTGTGTGTGTGTGTGTGTGGTGTGGTGTGGTGTGGTGTGGTGGGGGGGGTGATCCAATTGTCAAATGTGTAAGTAAATGTTTAAAAACTTTTTGTTTGTCGTTTGAAAACTTTATAATGCTCATTCAGAGAATCAGATCTTTGGATTAACATCATGTAAATTCACCCATTTCTCCCGAAATACATAAAAGTAATTCACCGTTGAACTAGGAGAAGAATAGTGTGAACTTTATATTTAACTACACAACCTTTATGTGAATAAAACACATCATCATATTTTAATTAAAAAGATTATTATTGCAGCTTTCCTTAGACACCAGTGTATTTAACGAACTCACAAATCCCTGCATTTAACTAATGTCTTTTTGCTAGTAATTAATTTAAATGTCTGAAACCTAAAAAAAAATGTATGTGGTTTAAAACACTGAATTATTGTGATATAGGCTATGAAAAGCACTGAACACGTGCTCAGCGCCAGACAAAGCATGAAAACACATTTGAATTTATCAGTGATGTTCTAAATACATCAGTGATCGTCTGCATCGAGTCTAATCTACGCGGTTCGGTTGGAGGGGGTCAAATTGAATCTGAGGTGGCACAAATCAGATCCGAGGAAACCACATTCGTTTTAGATTGCTTTCCACATTTAAAATCGCACTCTGGGGTGGAGGGGTGGTTCATTCAGATCATTGCGGGGGGCGGGGGGGGGGGCTTCAGAACATCACCCACCCCCCCACCAAATCAACAGGCTTGCGCTTTTTAAATATTAAATAATGATTTGAAAATTATAGGCTACTAATATAATTTTGTGTGTGATTTTGTTTGTTTGGTTTTATGTGTGACCGGAAATCTCAAGCACTCAACCCATATTATCAGGTAAAGCATTTGCCATCCTCATTGTATAAAATGTGTACATATATGTCTTTTGATTGGACAGTGATCTAGTTAGTTCCTAGATATCCTTTGATAGTCTCTTTAGTTCATGCCTAACCTAACATTTTTCAGGTGTCCATCTTAAATAATTCATGTCTTCATTGGAAATTATGGTCATTGTATGGTTATTGTAGTAAAAATCTCACACTCTTGCTCATTCTGCTCTAGACTTGAAGTGTGGATCAGAAACCTACCATCCCCATGAACAAATTTGTTGCTCAGGGAATCTGTATAAGAAGGCATCAGCACTTACTAAGGTATTGCTTTTTGACCTGAAGCTTAGTTTTGCAGAAATAGAAATTCAAATAAATTGGACATTTCTCTGAACACTATTATTTTCAGTAATATGTGCTTATTAAAGGGGTGGTTGATTGTGATTTCACTTTTTTAAATTTAGATAGTGTGTAATGTTGCTGTTTGAGCATAAACAATATCTGCAAAGTTACGACGCTGAAAGTTCAATGCAAACGGAGATATTGTCTTTTAAAATTATGGCAGTTTAATGCCTACAAAAACAGCTCGTAGGGACTGCAACGAGCTACTTCCAGGGTTCGTGACATCCCAAACCCAGAAATTTACATAAACTCCACGCCCCAGAAACATGTAACAAAGGGGGCAGGCTATGTTCTGCTTTAGAGAAGAGGAAGAGTTGTTGCCATGCTGTCTAAACTAGGCACGAAAAAATCTTTTCATATATGTTCTGTGTTCTAACGATTCTAATGGATTCACAAGTTTCAAAATCAATGTTCTAAAGCAGCGGTTCTTAATCCTGTTCCTCACGCCTCCCTGCTCTGCACACGCTCTGCTCTGCATCTCTCTCTCGCTCTCTCTCATTCAGATCATTTTCACATAGCTACGAGAAGTGTTAAACATGGACGCCACGTGGTTGCCGTGGTAGTGAGCAATACTTGCTGGCAAACACTTACTGTTAAAAATTATACAATTACTTTACAAAAATGCTACAATGCAATCATGTATTCTGCTGTTCTATAGCTTTAATCAGGATAAGACCATATATTAGAAGCTAACATAAGCAGTAGCATTTACAAATAACAGCGTATTTAAAAGTATGAGACAACAACAAACAAAGAAACATACCATTCTGAAACGTCCTGTAAGAGCTGTGCTTGCACAGGTTCTACACGATCCTCTTCACTAATATTCTCTGGGTCTCAATCGGGCTCAAAGTGATAAGCAATATTTACGACACCGTTGTTTACAATACAACCAGAGCACATTCTGAGGTGAGGGGTGTGACGTTTCTGAACGCACACTAGGCGGTTTAGCGAATCACAATACACTGGGCCAGCTAACCAATCTGAGCCCATTGCATATTTCAAAGGGAGGGGCTTCATGAAACCAGGAAATCATCAGATCGTTCATCGGAGAAGGAACAGAGCGGTGTAGAAAAAAGGTAAATTGTGAAAAATAATGCAGTTTTTGAAAAACGAAGCATTAACACATGTTAGACTGCACCCCATAAACACAATAAAGCCTAGAAAAAAACAGTCAACCACCCCTTTAAGTATTTGGAGAAATGACAGTATACGTATTCAAAAACTATACACACATTATTCAGATACGTATACATACATTATGCATACATTATTGTACAGTACTATGTATACCTGTGTCTTTCAGTGCTGTGGCGAAGATGTTTACATTCTGTCAGATGACAATGTGCTGTGCTGTAATGGAACCCTTCATCGCGATGTGCCTGAGCAGTCAGAGTGTGTTGGAGGTGTTATATATACTCCAGCAAACACTACTTGCCAAATGTCGACCCGTCCTCGTCTTGGCGAGCACTGCTGTGGAGGACAAACCTTCAATCCTCACACACATATCTGCTGTAATGGACACAGGTAGGCCCACAGAGTACAAAGATTTGATTTAAAAGTGCACTTAGTACTTTTTTGTTCATGTTTTAAATAATTTCATTATGTTTTGATTCATTTTGCAATCATCCAAACCTTGACCCTTGATCTTAACAACACATCCACCAAACAGGGGCAACCTGCCTTATGTAGAATAACATAGTTCTCGCAAGTATGGATAATCTTTTGTGGGAAAAACTTTTTAAAAAAGTCTTTCTCTGCATGTTCCTGCTCAAATAGGTCTCAGGTCAGGAAACAGATAGCAGTACCTGTGTGAATCTCTGATAATCTAGTAGCTTTAGGCAAAACCATTAAAAAATTGCAGATAGTTATTGTTTGGCCTGTAGCCTGATTTCATTCTACCCACGCTGTCTTGACAAACGAGGCTTTGTCTGTAACTGGAAATTCAAGTCTAACTGAAGTCTAACATGCAGAGACAGCATAAGAATATGCTTACTGGCACTACATTTCTCAAAGAAGACATATTCATATAGCACAGCTCTAGAACAGTCTCTCTGTCATCCAGGCCACCCGATAAACCCTCAATAATTTTAAAACCACTTGAATGACTTTTCTTTGAAACTTTTTGGTTGTTGTTGTTGTTGTTTGTTCTATTTAGCCACAACAAGAAGAATGGCAATTTCTGTTGTGGTTCAAAAGTCTATGACCACCACAACCAGTTCTTGAGATGCTGCTCAGGTCATCTCTACAGCCTAACCCATTTACATGGAAAAGCGGAGTGCTGTGGAAGCCTATTGCTGCAATATAATAATCAAACTTGCTGTTCCTCCTCAACCAATTCCATAATGTATGACACCAAACGAAATCACCATTGCTGTGGGCATTACTACTACAACACATCCCTGTGGAGCTGCTGTGCTGAACGTCTCAAACCAACACCAAAGCCTAACAGCTCACCTGCAGAATACAGACTTAAACCACTAACAGACCTGATCCCTGAAATGTGCAATAAAACAGGTGATGTTCTTGAACATCTGTTTGTTTGTTTGTTTTTGTTTTTTTGTTTGTTGTTGTTTTTGGGAAAAACATGAAATACTTAACATTTTTTGGAAGTAGACTAAATGATTTCTTTTTTATGTGTGTGTGTGTGTGTGTGTGTGTGTGTGTGTTTCTAGCGTTCTTTGGCAAAGTGGAGAGTGTGGCACTTGAAAATGATCAGCGTCATGTGGTGTTGAAAGTTGTGTGGCAAGTCAATGTGAAATCTGAAAATTTCATCAAAGACCCTTGGCTTTATGTGTCCCTGGATCACTGCAACTCTCCTGCCACAGACAACGGCATGACTTACCTTTGGGAGGAAAACCACAATGGAAAGTACAAGCTTCTCTCTCACCCTGTTGACCTGACATCTGACATTTACATGTTCTATTCTGTATGTTACCAAAAGAAGGGATAGAAATATGGATTGAGGTCTATTTCCCATCATAAGATTTCTGATCATTTTTATCCATCATTAATGATAAATGACAATAGAGACAAGTCTCTGTTACTATACACGGCATTACGGCATCACATGTTGTGCATCTGTGCTTTTTACCTCATTGGATATTTTTATTTTATCTCAATAATGGATTGATCCTGTTTGGAGTGATGCATTACTCTATTTATTCAGTGAGGTAATTTTAAGCTTTGTTAATGTGAAAAATAGAAATAGAATCAAAAAAGAAAACATTCTTCTTTTTAATATCGAGTTCTCTTAAAGAGTTATTTTTTATCTAAATTGCTGGGCAGTGTTAATTTTATATATTTTAAGTTGCACTGAATGACTTAAAAAGCATTTTTTTGTAATCATACTGTATTTTATCAGTCTCAGGTCTATTCCAATTCTGTTCAATTTTTAACAATTTGATGGGTTCAGGGGCCTTCATGTACTAAGCTCAGAGGTGCTCAAAAGCAATTAATGGCTTTTATCCTAATCCTAGAGAAGACAGAGGTTATTTCATATTACATATATGCACTAAAATGTATTCTAAATTTACAAGTGAATTTAGAGACAATAAAAAATCACTGTGTTAAAATGAAATTTAATCTGTCTATCTATCTAATACATGTAGTGGCTTGGGAGTTTTAAACTTCTCCAAACTCCTATATACTGTTCAATTTCTATGCTATATACAACTGTGAATACACCTTTCATGTTAAATGTTATGTGAAGAAAATGATGTATTATGGTATTGCAGATATGGAATTGAATATATATATAGTATGTATCTTTTTTCAAATAAAAATGTTAAGAAGCACAAGACTACAGTATGCATATTTTATCTTAAAATAAAATAAGTCAGAAATTACTGTCAGAATATTTTAATATCACTCACAATGCTTTGTGAATGAAAAGGGGTTAAATGCAAGGAACCTCTGTTATGGAGTAAAGGTAGTAAATGTACCTTGTAGATGTTCAGTTGCAGATTGTTTTCAAAAAGAGATGTCTTAAAAATATAATTTTGTAGTCCTAAGGTTATAGTACTCACAGGTTAAGGCCCTAAATACCAACCTGGTTTATGAAATAATATGTATTATACTTTTACTTAGTATGATCATTGCAACACTAAACATTTATGTCAGTTAATATGTTCTAGTGGTATGTTGGGTAAATCTAACAAATGTACTGTCAGAAAAATGTGTGAACTTGTACAATGTTTAGTATATTTGTAGACAGAAAATATTTAAATAACCTTAAAAAATTTGTGTTGTAGTCAAGACCACATAATCCGAGACCAAGACCAAGACTAAGGCAGGGTGAGACCAAGTCAAGACCAAGACCAGACCAGCACTGCTCAAATTCATCTAAAATATCCACAAAATCTAACATTTAATTTAAAAAAAAAATACCATTAGAATAATAAGACACTATATGGAGCTGTTTTAAATCAAATGAAATCACTAACAACAGAATTCATCTTTGCACTGGCACAGAAGCTGCTTCTGAATTGGTACAGATCTCATACAAATACTTTTTTGCAACAATATCTTGAATTTTGTTGGTATCTGTATTAATTACCCATTCATTTTTGACCCAGCATAACAGTACTAGGGTGCCTCAACAAACTTTCAAGGAGGCTTCAGGATAACTTAAAATTATTTAAAATAATACAAAACAAACATTCAAATAAACTAAGATAAATAAAAAAGCAAGATATTTCCAGGTATTTGGTTAATTTTATGATGAATATACATCTTTTTAGTCATGCTAAGCTCTAAAACATTTTGGGTTAGTGGAGGGGGCCTTCGAATAATTTTGTGGACAATAAGGGGGGCTTGAAGTAAAAAAAAAAAAAAAAATCCACTGGTATAAATCAAATTATTTATTATTGTTATTTAATTAGTTATTGATTGCATTTAAAGCAGGAAGTTTTATATCCAGTTATATGATGGTTCTAATAATAATGTTCTAAATAAATCAATGTACTGGCAATTTAGTGATATCCGTGGTCTTGACAGGTCTTGAAACAAAATCCTGAAACCAACACAAGACAAAATGGTCTTAACCCCTTCAAGACCAGTCTTATACTACAACACTATAAAAAATGAGGTAAAAAATCAAAATAAATTATTACATTTATGATTATAGGCTACATAAAATATTGCTTTATGTGTAAATGGATTACTGCAGCCCCAGAGAATTGCATGACCATCCAAGAAGATGTGTTTTTTTAATAAACTTGCATATTATGCTTCAAAAAAAAAAAAATTCTGCTTTGCTTGGACCTCATTTTCTTTCCTGCTTTCAGTGATGTCTATTTACCTCTTAACTTTGCTAACTTGGCTATACCTGTATAAACAAAATATCTGTGAAAGATTCACTGTTGAGGATCAGTAAAAGGCGTTTTTGGCTTTACCAGCTGGACTGCAGTTGAAGGAGAGTTCATAAAACATTTCTTAGCATCAGTGTTGGGGAAAGTTACTTTTAAAAGTAATGCATTACAATATTGTGTTACTCTCCATAAAAAGTAACTAAGTAACGCAGTTAGTTATTTTTTTTATATAAAGTAATGCATTACGTTACTTTGTGTTACTTTTTGTCACCTGGGCTGGGCTCGCTTATTCATTTTTAATAACAGAAAACCCAAAAGTTACATTTTTGGTAACTGTAAAGGCCCTTTCACACAAAGAGTGAAATTAATAAGCCTCAGGCTGAAGAAAATGCCGCTGCCTCTACACTTACTCCCAATTTCTCTTAACATGGGGACAGGAAAGGTGTCAGTGGATAAATAGGAAAACAAAGCATTACTTATTTGAAAAAGTAACTCAGATATATTCTTGTTAATTTAAATGTAATGCATTACTATTTACTTGAAAAAAAGTAATCTGATTACGTAACTTGCGTTACTTGTACACTGCTTGGCATGTCAGTGAGGTCACTCCACACTTCAGGACTGTGGGTGTGGGTGTGACGTCTGAGGCTGAGACTAGTCAGCTTCCAGCTCTGGGTTCCTGTGAATCACTAACACAGTTAAATAGAAGAACAGCTCCTTGTCAGGAGAGATAGAAACATTTTAAACTATTCACATGGAAACCCTATATTTTTCTTTAGACACCACATAGAGTTCATAGTTCCTAACTTAAAATGTCTCACCTGCAAATCCTAATGGCATGACCCAAATACAGTTCAAATGAAAGCTTATTAAAAATCTTGGGTTTTATGAGCAGAAATTTGTGTTGGAACTATTACTGCAGTATTTTCGGTTCCAGGTCCAGTAGGGTGGGGGGGATCTGAGGCAAAGTGTTGTAAGTTTGTAAGGTTGTGTTTATACCAGTGAGAACATCATGGAAATGATGTGGTTGATGCATGTTTTTCTAAATGGCAAGAAAATATTCTTATTTTTGTCGTTGAAATGGCAGCAATCTCAGAGAAAGGCATTAATGTCTCTCATTTAACCCATACAGTAGAGGTCAAATGTTTACATCCTCCTTTCAGAATCTGCAAAATGTTAATTTTACCAAAATAACAGGGATCATACAAAATGCATGTTATTGTTTACTTAGTACTGACTGAATAAGATATTTCACATAAAAGATGTTTACATATAGTCCACAAGAGAAAATAATAGTTGAATTTATAAAAATGACCCCTTTCAAAAGTTTACATCCCCTTGATTCTTAATACTGTGCTCTTACCTGAATGATACACAGTGGGATTTTTTGTTTGTTTGTTTGTTTGTTTGTTTATTGATAGTTGTTCATAAGTCACTTTGTTTGTCCTGAACAGTTAAACTGCCTGCTGTTCTTCAGAAAAATCTTTCAGGTCCCACAAATTCTTTGGTTTTCCAGCATTTTGGCATACTTGAAGCCTTTCCAACAGTCGTTTACATGGACAACAATAACCCGATTTTCTTCATAACTCCAACATGTGGAGTATTCCTATTTTAGTCGCATTATCGATGTGCAGTATAGACATGTACACACCTTGATCACATTATTACTGTCGTGTAGGACTTTTCACTTTTCGTGAAAACTTTTTGAATTTGAAGATCAGGGTAAATTTAACTTATTTTGTCTTCTGTAGCCTCTGAAGGGCAGTACTAAATGAAAAAAAAAAAAGATATTTAGGCAAAATAAGAATATACACATCTCCATTCTGTTCAAAAGTTAATGCATCGTTTTTCCTTCAGTGAGCACTTGAAACTTCTGTAATAGTTGCAAAGTCCCTCAGTTGTCCTCAGTGTGAAAAGATGGATCTCAAAATCATACAGTCGTTGGAAAGGGTTCAAATGCAAAAAAATACTGGAAAACCCAAGAATTTGTGGGACCTGAAGGATTTTTTTTGAAGAACAGCAGGCAGTTTAACTGTTCAGGACAAACAAGGGACTCATGAACAACTATTACTAAACAAAAAACCACAGCTGTGAATCATTCAGGTAAGAACACAGTAGGGGATGTAAACTTTTGATCAGGGTCATTTTTATAAATTCAACTATTATTATGATTTGTGTGATGATATGTAGCTATGTATAGGCCCGGACCAGTCAGAGTGCCCATGTTCCACCCTAGTGAAAAATAAATATACTTAAATGTATTTGAAATACATTTATTTCATGCTAAGTATACTACAAATACATTTTCATATTTATGTACTTAATAAAATGCCCTCCAGTTGTACTTTTAGTATACTAAACTGGTATACTTATTTTTATTTTTTTATTTTTTTTTATTGAGCGGAATGGAATACATAGATTGACAGCAACATCTTGACATAGTGACTTATACATAAGCTGAGATCGGTCACAGACATATATAAACACATATACACAAAGGAGACAGAAGGAGAGAAAGAGAAAAAGAGAAAAAAAAAATACAGACAATCGGTGGGGGTTGGTGGGATTAAAAAAAAACAAAGCACAGGCTGTAAATGTATGGATGTGGTAGTTTAAACAGGTACAGAGATTAAATCCATAGTTTCATGAGTTGTAATAGTAATTATTATTATTGTCCATTCAGTTTCTTTGTGTTACTTGGTGGAAAAAAGGGATTATAGATATAACTGCACTAAGTATTAAATAGACATCAATACAATTTACAAACGTAATAATATTGTAATATAATATTATACAGCAGAAAGAGTAATAGGTGTGATCATCAATATAATGAGTATTCAAGCATATCCTAGTTGCACTTTTTGGTTGAGTGATTTCAGAACAGTGTGCCATGTACAAATTCTCATGTAGGAAAAGCTCTATTTTCATAATCAATATATAGATGAAAACAAAACAAGGATCCAATAATGCTACTGACAAATGAGAGCCTACTTTTAAAGTTGTAGGACAGAAATGGAGTCCTAGTGGAGTTATAATAATACGTAATAATTATTATTAATAATAGTAATAGTAGTGGGTATAAGGGTGGAAGCAGTGGGAGCAGCAGTGATTATAATAATAATAATGATAATAATAATAATGATAGTAAGAAATGGACTAGTTAGTAAAATTATTGTAGATAACCTCATACCCCTCTACGTCCTGCAGCCACTCCATCCCCGCCAGCAAGCGCAATCAACAGACCCATCGGCACAGCCCTCAACCCCACCTATTATCCACCTTGTCTCTCCTCCCCGCCAACAATAAGACCCGACTCCTGTACCAGTGAATACAGTTTTGTAATCACTTTTATCTTCTTCCCCAAAGGGGAACTGGGCCACCATGACAGGCACCTCCAGACCAGGCTCCCCTAGTCTGGGTGTGACCCGATGGATGACTATTCATTATTAGTATTTGTATATATATTCCAGGTGTTCATGTGTTTGCATCATTTAAACCCTTTTTATGTTGTAACCTTGGCTATAATCGTGGTGTTCGCTAGTTAGCTCCCTAGCCAGAGACACCACATACAGCCCAGATTATACTCTTATTCTGTCAAATTAGGTGAGATAGGGCAACACCGGCAGAGGCAGCAAATGGAGGGAGCAGGTTACCAAAACCAGAATATACATAGTGCCCGTGCCGACAAGACATGCCAGTCAGGCCCACCGACAGGGATAAAGCAGCCGCAACACCCAGAGAGTTTATAAATTATAAATTATAGATTATGAAGATCAACTAAATTAATGCATAATACGTACATGCATGACAGATACATATACACACACCTATACACATTCATATATATACACACAAAAACACACACGTACATACATATACACATACATACATATACAAATATATACGTATATACGAATACACATATACATACATATACATATACATACATATGGTATACTTCAAGTCTAATTTTGTACTTAATGCACTTAATTGTGCGGAAGTAGTGCTGAAGTCCAATTAAAGACGTACTTAGTATATTTGATTGTGCTAAAGTGGAACTATTGCAAGTATACTTTAGGTACACTTTAAATATTTTGCATTTAAAGGACGATATTATTCAAAGATCATACAATCCTCATCAAAAGTGACATTAAAACACATTTTAGGCTTATTAATAAGAAATGTGCATTGTGCACAAGTAATCATCATGGTTCATGCAATAAATCCCACAATTTGTGTTCGTGCACTTTCCATGCTAGTGAATCAGTCTGAATGAACTATATAATGGCGTTAATGGGAAGACTAATTTTAAAAAGTAAGCAAACAGCTTGCACACTTAGATATAACCAATTTGTTATGTCAAAATAAGACTTAAAATGACATGAAAACATGATCTGTGGGAGTTTTTAGTGAGTAATCAGCTTGGTGAAATTTAAAGTAAATCTCTGTGTCTAATGTTTATTTAACCAAGAAAATGTGACTGGGACATGAATCTACATTTGATTTAAAAAAAAAAACAAAAAAAAAACTTTGCCTCCTGATTTCGCAACACCGCACACCACAGGTTTGCAGTATTTACTTAGGGAAGTTGCAGAAAAGCAACCAACTGGAGAAAACCATTCACATGGACCACTTGATGAACATGAGAGTGAAGTTTTGGTTAAAGTCATATTGAGATGTGTAAAACCACAAGGCTGTGTATCATGTCAGATCAAGCAGTATATTGTGCTCCAACATTTGATTGAAAACTATATTGATTTATATTTTCCTTTCAAATTCAAATTTATATTTTCATTTCAGCTGTATCTCCTGGCCTTTAAAATGAATAAAGTATTAGTTATATTACTGCTGGTTACATACAGTAGTTTCATGATCTTGCACTCTGTAGTTACATTTGATGAAACAATGCCCAGTGATCACATGCTTTCTGGGTTGCACTGCATGTACATCAACTTATTCAAAGAACCTTAAAGTTTTCTAAAAGCAGAGCTTTTCTGTCTGAAGTGTCTTGCTGAAGCACACAATGGTGACATTTAACTGAAGGTTATTACCAAAGTTGTAATAACATTTGTAATAGCTGATAGGAAGCTTTTGTTTAAGAAGGCTTTGATCCTTTTTTTCTGCATTTTTTCTGGGCTGCGTTTCCCAAAAGCATCGTAAGCCTAAGTTGATCGTAGCGCTATTGGTGGCAATGGGTCTATGATGCTTTTGGGAAAACGCAGTCCTGGACTTGTTCCATTTTTGGAAACCAAATTCACATGCTTTCCTGTTTTACTGGAGAGGCGGGGTTTAACTAATATAAATTCTCATCACTTTGCATCTGGATGTCTGTTTCTGGTTTCATTGAACAGGGATGCACAATGGAAATCTACACATCAAATGCATGTAATGTATGGCAGTCCACCTTTTAAAGTTGGTTGTCAGTGGAATCTGGGTAAATCTGATAACCTTTCTGCTTAATTTGCAGTTTTAGTGGCAATCTTGTGTGTGTTTGTCGCACCCTCAGAACAAGGTATGGAAACACATTATATTTTAGATATAGAGGCATGTTTTAGATGCGTATTATACTGCTGCAAAATGCATCAAATAAATGATTCAATGATTAATATCAGTAGTTTTGTTCTGTGTGTCACTACTTATTTAGGCGTTTTTTTACTAGAGTTGTTTACTTTAGAGTTGTCTCTAAATTTAACATTAAGAGGATGCATCTTTTAATGTTGAGATCTAATTTGTATGTTTTGATTTTCTAGGACACTGTGTGAACTGAACATAAACAAACACACCAAAAGTTCCCATTATGAAAGAGTACTGTACTTTTTTAAACTGTACTTCCAGATATAATTTTTTTTTTTTTTTTTTTTAAAGGCCGTGTAAGTGTACTTAAGAGAGAACACTTTCATGGCTGTGTTTCTTATATCTTTTAAAAATACATTTGTAATAATGTCAAATGAAAAGTTTTACATTTTGAATAATTATGTTTTAATAATCTTTTGTCATGCTTTAAAAACGTACACTTAGTTTGATGTGTTGTTGACTAACATAAAGTATGTAAAGTATGTGATTATGATTTTAAATGTAGTGTAGTATTTGATTATATTTAAACTTAATATATTTTAAATGTACAAAACTATAACGTTGTCATTACAAAACACACATATATTTAATTACATGACATAAAAGTTTCAAATGCATATCATAATATAATTTAGTTTACCATAAATGCTTGTCAGTACATTCTGCAGGACACTTAAGACAAAATAATTAATTATGAAACTACATAGAAATGTGTATTTAAATCCTACTTATTTGGGTGAAAAATAACACTTTAAAGTTATTGCATTTAATAAAATTGAAACTATAATATTTTAATTTAATTGTAAATAACATGCGCTTTAGTGTCAAAACATCATATTCAATTAGCACTTAAGTATATCCCATTAAAGTATATTACTTCCATAATAAGTACTCTTTTTAAAAGTGTCCAGTACTTTTCTCAGAGAAAAATACATAAAGCAAAGGCAAAATCCTGTAAGGTCTGTTTTGGGTTTTGTTTCTGGTTAAGGTTTTCATGTCTTTTATTTTGAAATTTTGCCTTGTTTCCTGTTCTTGCCATGTGCTCCCTTAGTCTATGTGTCATGTTCTGATTGGTTGTCCAGGTCATGTGTCTTGGTGCTCATTGGTTGGTTCTTGTCATGTGACCCTCATTGTTTGCTACTATAAGTAGCCCATTTGGTTCCATTGCCTCTTGTCATGTATTGATGTTGTAACCTGCTGTCAGTGAGTCAAGTCTGTTCAAGCCAAGTCAAGTCTGTTCAAGCCTGTTCAAGCCAAGTCAAGTCTGTTCATACCTAGTCAAATCTCTGTTCGGATTATGTTTGTATTTTGCATCACCTTTTATAAATAAACTGCACTTGGGTTCTTAAACTCCCTTCAAGTGGACTATCGTTACAGAATACACGACCCCAACCATGAACCCAGCAGTTTCTCGCCTCCTCTGCCTACGTCAAAGTGACCGGGCTATAGAGGTTTATGTTGAGGACTTTTGTGGACTGTGCCATTTGGTGGCTTTTCATGACGTGGCGCTTACGGACATTTTTCGAGTGGGTTTAAATGAGCCCATTCTTTCTCAGTTGCCTGGGGGAAAGATTCATTGGTCACTGGAGCTGGCTATCCTCACTATCCTTTGTTGCTGGCTGGTTCACCTCTTGCTGTGGGAGTTGCGGATGAGGAGCCCCGCAATTGTGCTGTACTCTCTGCACCAGAGTATTTTCACGTCCCGACCGTCATGTCAGGAGTTGTTCACGTCATGCCTGTTACTCCAGAACCAACTTATGTCATGTCTGCCAAGTCAAAGCCTGCTCACGTCATGTCTGCCACACCAAGGCCTGCTCACGTCATGTCTGCCAATCCACAGCATACTCACATCATGTCTG
>JAFVLL020035651.1:0-11268 GCA_021397915.2 Tor tambroides | reverse complement strand
CAGAAACGGAGATGAATGGGATGAACCGTTTCGCGCTTGATATATCAGATCGTTTGTACTAGTTTGCAAACTTAAAAGAGTTAGTCTGTCATATATCAATATTGAGGAAGCGCATTGTGTTAGATAAAAGATCAAACAGCATAAAACAAACAAACTAAAGACTGGACCAGGCGTCCGACGGCAAGCCACACACAACGGCGCCATCTTGGATACACACAGTATGATGTTTAAAAAATAAAATAAAATAAAATGCTACAGTAAAAACCTGTTAAATGGTTTAAATGAGTTCCCCTACTACACACACAGAAAAACTGTAATAGACATTTCAGACAATTTTACAGTAAAGATTGTCTTTCACTTTCAAAAACGGTATAATTTACAGGGAAAACCTGGGAACTGGAACTGGCTCTGGAGCAGAGATCTCAGGATCTGAGGCCCTCCCTGGGCCAGTCGTGGGAACAGCAGCCCTCCCTGGGTTTAACTTGGGAACAGGATGGCGCTCTGGTGGAGCGGGCTCTGAAGGAGCGGGCACTTGAGGGCGCTCTGGATTGGATCCTGGGACTGGAGCCCTCTTGGGGTTAAACTCAGGAATTGGAGCTCTCTCTGGGGTAAACTTAAGAACTGGAACCTCCTCTGGGCTAAACTGAGGAACCAAAGCCTTCTCTGGACTGGATCCAGAGACAGGAGCCCTCTCGGGGTTAAACTCAGGAACTAGAGCTCTCCGTTGGCTAAACTCAGGAACAGGAGCCCTTCGTGGGCTAAACTCGGGGACTGGAGCCCTCCTTGGGCTTAACTGGTGAACTGCAGCTCTTACTGGACTCTGGTGAGGGACTGGAACGAGGAAGAGGGCGGAGAGCTGTCCCTTTCTTCTCATCCTCCTTTGATTAGGGGTGCATCGGGCCGACGGGCTTGAATCGGCGACAGCCGGCTGGATTAAGTTAGCCGCAGCCGGCGGGCTTGAGTCAGCGGAGACCGACGGGCTTGACTGCGGAGCGGCCGGCAACTTAGGGCTGGGGATTGAGATGGATCTTGGGATTGAAACAGGTCAGAGACTGGAGTCTGGAGCTAGTATCCTCACTGAGCTGAGATTCCAAGCAGGAACATTACTTGGATTGTATCTATGGATCGGAGTTACCTGCTGCTCTCACTGACCTCAATGGCTGATCCACCACACTGGAAATTAGTCTTGTCTGCCTTAGTCTAGGTTCCATCTTGCTCATAGGTTCTGGCAAGGCAGCCATGGTAGACCGAGCCTCTTGAGTGGCGGTCATCTTGGCCAGGACCTCAGGCGTAACGGCCATTTTGGCTAGGGAATCCAGGTGGATAACCGAGGGAGGAGCAGCTTCCTTTCTGGGCTCTGGAACGGGAACAGACTGATTACTGGCTTCAGGGACCGAAGTTGGGAAACATTCTGGAGCTGACTTTAGAGCACGCTTGAGCATATTCTGGGCTAAATGCTGGTGAAGATTTCCGGACTGGGGTGGATGCTGAAACAGACTCATGGACAGATGTGAGTGGGGTAGTCAAGGACAGAGTGGTGATGGTGGGTTCATCCACCTCTCCAACTGTGAGGGAGGAGCCACACTGCAGCATCACAGAGTCAATATATTGAGCAAGGGAATAAGAGTTTGCTACTGTGGGTACCTGACCAACAAGACTGTCGTCAAGCCCCAACCAGAAAAGTCCTCGATGCGAAGTCACTCCAGGGAACAAGATGAGTGAGTCCGATAAACTCCTCCACATATTCCTTGATGGTGCGGCCATCTTGAGTACCAGTATAGAGCAATTCATCAGGATCTAACAAAATGGAGTCCATCCTACTGTGTTGTGTATAAGGGTCTGGTCTTCAGTCACAAAACAGAAGGAGATCAAATGAGGAGAATCAGGTAAGTGATATGATGTTTATTAAACAAGTCAACTGGTGCAGATGAGCAGCAATAGCAGGTGAGCATGGATCAGTATGAAATGGGCTGAGAAACTTATCTTGCTGAGTTAACTGGCTTGTTTCTCTTTTGCAGGTTAACAGTTCGAGGATCGGAGCTGAAGAAGGAGATCGGTAACATCAGGTAAGTTTCCAATAGAGGTGCAACAGGTAGGTCTGAAGACCATGACAAACAATGGAGTGGAGGAGCACATGGAGCAGCTCAATGGGATAACTTGGAAGTGCGTAAACACAGGTAGGAGGGTGGTGAGAAGTATAGTAACTTAAAGACCAGACCATAAGTGTATGGATGGAGTGTTGTCTTATAGGGAGCTTGATTGGCAGCAGCAGGTGAGGAGGATTCACTGATAGAGGTCAGGTGTGAGTAATTTACGTCAGAGTGCAGGTGAGTGGCAAGAGGGATGTTGGGAAATGCAGTGCAGCTCAACTGGTGACTGTGACTATATATATATATATATATATATATATATATATATTAGTATTGGCCTTCACAGCTTGTGGAAAAGCTGCTTGTGGTGAGCTTTGGTTCATCATGTGACTTTCTCATCATCAGATTTTGATGGTTATCAGTGTAGGTACAAAACAGATTTTAGAACTTCAATAGATTGGTATATTAACATTACATTAGTTAAAGAAATACGGTTTTTAATTGTAAATTTAAGATTAATCCGTAAACGTTGTTACCATATTTTTTACGGTAAAATTCTGGGAACCACTGCTGCCGTTTTTTTACCGTACATTTTACAGATTTTTTTTTACAGTGTACTATTTAAGCTGCACTCAGAAAAAAAAAGGTACAAAAGCTGTCACTGGGGTGGTACCTCTTCAGAAGGTACACATTTGTGCCTAAAAAGTCCATACTGATACCTTAAAAGTGTATATAGTAGTACCTAAAAGGTACAAAAGTTCACCTTTTGAAAAGGTACTGCCACCGTGACAGCTTTTGTACATTTTTTTCTGAAAGTGTGTGATGACTTTGTTGCCTATTATTCTAATATGATAGAATTTTTTTTTCTATAATTTATGCTAATAATGCTTTAGAGATTCCGCTTTATAAAGCTACTTGTTTTCTCTGCAATTTTTGCCTACAGAAAATCACATGAAAAATGGCAAAATGGCTGTACAGTATAGTAATACATTCACATCCACCTCTCTGAGTTCAAATTTCACTACAGCAGACAAATGACATGACATCGACAAGCAGGCGCTAATTGCCTCAAAAGATGGAGAATAATTGGTGGATTCTGCAACATTTACGCGTTTTCTTTGTACTGTAGCTTGCAAAAGAACAGCTAGAGAACAGATGAGCGCTCAGTGAGGAGCCAAACTCATCGCTGATAAAAACCACTCAAATGGCATTCGGAAAGTGAAAACACACACGCATTCACACGCTCATTTTCTCTGTTGCTGTGTTTACAAGCCTTAATAGCAGCAAGCGTGTGAACACACCACAACGAGGACTTTACAGCCTGATAAAACGTGTTGCTTTGGCAGTGAGGCGGCTTTTTGGACTGAGTCTCATTACCAAGTACAAACCCCAAAGTAGCCATGATCCTTGGAAGACCACAACCAGACTTATAACAGACTTATCCGAGGTAATTAGCGCACCGGGTAAACACTCAGGGGGAATTACTCTGTCTAGCGCTCTCAGTATGGCGCGATGCAGCTTTGGAATGAACTCCAGGCCTTCTGAACAGCAAGGATTTTTCCGTACTTGTACAGATTTGGTTCCGCTGCCTTGAAGCATTCAACAAGAATGGTCCGAGAATCTGTAACTATAAGAAAAGATTGGTTCGGGCCGACTGAAACATAGTCGAAGATTAACATGCTCTAGTATATGAGGTTGTGCAGAGTTGAAGTCAAAATAAAGCAGGAAAGGTTACAGAGAGGTGAAGTGAGGAAATAAAGCTGTATTTTTCTTATAGAAAATACACGTTATGTGTTGAAAAAGCAATCGTCGAGTTTCGGTGTTGCCGAACCACAGTAGGTCTCATTAGTTGTTCTTAGTATAAGCGCTTCCCTCCACGTTAGACCCCTCTAAGACAACACCATTACAGCAGCGCTGGTGATAGCAGGAGACACCTCAAACGCTTGCTTTCCACCCCCTCCCTGCCAACTTTCCCCAGGCTGTCATTCAGGAGTAAGACAAAAGGAAGGAAGGCTTTAGAGAACGAAGGCAAGAGCTCCGCTTCTGTCATTCTCCCCTCAGGCGGTGAGGGTGTAATTCAGTGTGAGGTGATGACACAGCCTCCCTGTGAGACCTGGCTCTGTCAGCATTAAGGGCTTCTCTGCAATATTCAGAGCAGCATGCGACAGAGAAAGCTCCGCATTTCCACACAGCGCAACTTCATTTAATACACGACTCAAAGCGGCTCTGTACTTCGTGCAATACGGCTCAACATGTGGTACAGCTCTGTAGAACAGAACCGCGAGACTCTCCAAATGAGTGAGAAATGCTGTGGGATTGAGCTTATAGACCTTATTAGGAGAAGATGACGCTTTTGTTTCACTAGTTTTGACATTTATTGCATTTTGTATTTTGGTTATCAGTTTCAGTTTAGTTCAAAGATGTAAGCCTGAAGTCAACATTAAAGTTTAAGAAGCTGTCTTTGAAAGCCTGTAAAGATCTGAAATTTGAGGGAGAATTTTTAAAGGATAGTTCAGTCATTTACTCACCCTCGTGTTCTTGCAAACCTGTAACTTAGATATTTTGAAGAATGTTGGTAACCAAACAGTTTTGGTTACAATTGACTTCCATTGTATGGATAAAAACACTTCTCAAAAATTTCCACAAGAAACAAAGGCGTACAAATTTGAAACCTGTATATTATATTTGGTTGAGTAATTTATCCCTTTAAATCAGACCTTCCAGCATTCATTGAAAATGTGAAGTTTTCACAGATTTTCAAGGGCTAAAAACAGCTCTTAAAAACATTTGTTGTGAAAATTAGAAATTGTGATGTTCTAGGAACTTATGACTATTCAACATTCAGTGGACTGTATTTCTATCACTCAGCCTCATTTCCATTTGCATGAAATTAAATATGACATCTGCTCTGACTAAGCAACCATCTTTTACAGCAGGTTACCACTCAATACCTCATATTAGTCTACCTCATATTAGTGCAACAATCATTTTGACAAGCTGTGACTTATTATTTATTTATATATACAAGCAACTCTTTCTATGTTCATTTTCTTTATTCTTTTATCTTAGCTTAAATATTTTAATTGTACATCACATTGTAACATGTATATTTCTTTTTAGTTTTTTTTTTTTTTTTGTCTATTATGTACCATGCACCTTATGCAGAAGCTCTGCAATTTCGTTGTATCTTGTGTACAATGACAATAAAGAAATTCTATTCTATTCTATTCTATTCTATTCTATTCTATTCTAATACAGCTAAACCAGATCTCAATGACAAATGACTACATCTCACTGCATTCCGCTTTTTCTCTGTGACACTGTTAGTTCCTGCATATCTGCAGTCTTCAACAAATGGTTGGGGTCACCAGATATGGATTCAGTCAGAGGCCGATGGAGTGTGTTTGTTGGAGCATAGTGGGGGCTAAATAAGGACGGCTCTTGGGACAGGACAGATGGCTATACTAACTCCCATCATAGAATGGGGTATTGAATGCATTTCTCCCGTGTATACGCTCTTGTGACCCGCTTGCATGCACTCACATCTGACAAACACAAAGATTCTGTGGATAACTGCTTTGGTATTTAGAATCAGATGAGTTGAATTATTAAAGCTATAAAAAGAAATACTCAAACTCTCAGCAACTCTTCAACAAGAGCGAGACAGAGAGAAAGAAAAAGCTGAACATGTCATCAAGTCACTGATTTGTGAATATCGCTATCACACCTTCTCTTTTATCAGTATTAGATACTGACATATTTTTAATCAGTTTCAAAGCATGAGTGCTGGAATTGTGTTAAACTGAATTAAACGTGTTTGCAATGGTGAGAACAAGCTACATGTGCACATGCTCAGTCCTACACTTAAAGTGATTTGTGACTTTAAAAATTTACTTAGATGTTATTAATAATTCCAACTGAACCCAAATATCAGAGTGGACATTTTACTCTGGGTTTTTGCACTGATTTCATCCACATGTATAAGTCATGTGGATCTGATGGGCTAATGCTTTGACCAAACGAAATATTGATGTATAATTCAAACACTACGTGGGCATGCATGTCTTGAATCTTCTCCCTTTTTTAGGTAAATGTGACTCAGGTTAAAAGTATTTGCCATTAAAGCTGAATGACGCTGGTATACTCCAAATTCAACCCCACAGAGATCTGAACCACTCAAAAAAGCCACATACTGGCCGCCCAGTTACAGATCGGGACTCTATATGCATGGTTCCTCAACTTACTGTGTTATAATTATGACCTGGACATTTGCACACACCCACTTAGACAATATGGACATCGGGATGCTTTATCAATATGAGCCTGCCACTGATAGATGCATTCTGTAATTATACTTGTACCATCTCAAGTGATCCCGCAGTGTGTGACAGCATGCAGTGTGCATTAGTGAAACCTAATAGACATGCTGAGCTGTCTCTTCCTGTCTCCTGTGTATATTAGTCTCATAGCGAGGTCTGTTTGTGATCAGACCAGCACTTTGCTTACATTTAGCTTCATCTCAGACACTTCAGCATGTACCAGTGTCCCCTGACATGCAAACATTATACACACATACTACACACCGGCATAGGGGACAGTGGGATAATTGAGCCAGTGGGTAAGTTGGGTAAGCACTTTACTCTAGGAAATATTTTTGTAATGTTACAATATTTCTAGAGAGTTTCCACCATATATACCATGTATGTTCACTGAGTCTAAGTTAATTCTCAAATACCATTTGGTAATTGGGAAAAAATAAATAAATAAATAAATAAATATATATATATATATATATATATGATGCATGAGATCATTTAGTCATGCTTATCTAAGAGAAAATAAATTAAGTTTTACTTCATATTTCAAATGGATTATTTGAATCTTTTACTCCATGCACTTTTGAAATAGTTTATTCATTATCCTCCAAGTCTTTTCTGTAAATATACACAAAAGGTAGGCAAAATTTTATTCAAAAAGAAATTATGTTTTAATAATGCACCTAAGGTGCTTAATTGTAAAATAATAATTATAAAAAAAATAAGTAATAATAAATTACCTAATGTACTTAACCATAAAATAATAAGAAATAAAAATATCTAAAAAAAATAAATAAATAATAATAATAATAATAATTTAATGTGTGGTAGTACTGGAAAGTTTTAATCACAGTGATTTCCAGAGAATTCTGACAGCATAAATCTTACTCATTAGTAAACTGTATATATTCAAATGGCACAAAGTCATTTGCTTCCATCCACAATGCATCACTGAAAAGGCCAAAAAGATAATTTCTTATCATTTTCTTAAATATAATTAAGCATATTTTACCTCCTTTTCTTCAAGCCTTGAGGAAAACGTAAGAAAAAAGTGTCACATCTTGCCCCACTAATAAGTCTCAAAGTGTTCGGAGATTAAAACAAGAAATAAAGAAGTCGTTAGAAAGAACATATAGAGATAAGGATGAATTATTCTCATTATGCAGATTTGATGATCTCAACTCATTATGCTATCTGAGAATCATACTAATTATCCTTCAGCTGTCTCCCTCTCTCTCTCTTCCTTTATTCGCATCTCTCTATCTATCAGATACTGTCACAGTTTAATGCTTCTATGTAGGAAACAAGTTCAGGCTCATCAGCAGTACACCCCATCATGAAGCGCAACATTACATTTCTAACTAATGCTTACACACACAATCAGAGGGGCGCCTGCTTTACAACCGGCTTTCACACACTGACACACTGCAGTCTGACAGCAAAGCAGACGGTCCGCTCAGCAGGATATCCTGAAACACAGTCCTCGAGATAGAAGATGACTGTACGCTACCATGCGCACACATCCATTAATACACACAAAGACGCAGAAAACATAAACCCCAAAGTTTTACAACTCTAGCTGAACTATAAGATCAGATTAAAAAAAAAAATTCAAAGGGCATAATCAATCCTGATGTTGTAATGGTGCTGTCCAAAATGCGACACAATGCCTCGTATGACTTGAGGGTTTCTACACTGAACTGGTCAAAGCGAACATGCCAAAACGATCACCATAAGTAGTTACGTTTGCATGCAACCAAACTGAAGGCTGAATGGCACTGAAAAGTCTTCTGCTTGCTTTTCCTCTGCTGCTTGCCCCAAAAAAACAGTAAGCAAAAGTAGATACTATAAATCACTGGCACCAATAACCTCTACGACCTATTTAGGCCTACAATACTTTTGAGAGACGCAGGTCAATAATGTGAAATTGGATTGGAATCATTTGGATTGACAAAAATGAATGCATGTAAACATGCACTCACTCAGGGCCAGTGTAGACAGGGTGTAGAAGACTTGGGAATTTTTTAGGGAGTGAATGTTTCAGTTTACTGAAATCGTTTTAACAATTCCCTGAGCAATATTCTCATAACTGAACATACTTTTTCACCTCTAAAATGCCTTTATTGTTCATTTAATGACCTCTTTCAGTTGTCTTGAGTCCCTCTCTGCTTTCTCCCTCACAATCTGTCCATCAGTGGAGAGGGAGGACATACCTGAGATGAGGGCCATGTTAGGGTGTGTTGTAGGGCTGAGCCTGAGCAGAGCTCAGCAGATGGTACAGTCAAGACTGTCACTGCTTCTCCCCTGATGCCCAATCACTTCAAGCCACATCCCTCAACGGTGTTCACTCAGAAACCAGCCCGGCAGACAGCATTAGCATGACAAGATCATTACAACCTGGATGCATCTGGGCACTTTTTCCAAGGACTTGTTATTTCTTACACACATACATCCCTGACCTTGCGCTTTCTGTTGTACCTAATTTTCCTGCGTCCTAGTTTTTCTAAGGCCAATGTTTTCACTCTTCACACAATGTTGGGTCTTCCTTATTTATTTAAAGTACGAGTAGAGTTAAAAATAGACCATCAGGGTCCTTGAGAAAGCTCTTGTCCTAGTGTTGAAAAAGATGTTTATAAAATGACACTTTTATCTTAAAAACATATGCAATTTGTCAGAGCCAAATAGTGTTTGATTCAAAAGAAACCTAAGTTAAGGATTTTTCTTAAAGTTTAAAGGGATTTGTGGCAATGCAGTCTCAATATTTCAGAAGCATCATATAAGAGGCATCAGAGGCACTCCATTTTGGAGTGCTTTGACATTTCCTTTGAAGTAGCGCCATGGGGAAGCCCACTCATAATGATGTAATTCCTTTAAAGTTTTATTTAAGGCAGAGCGCCATTCCATTATTGAACTTCTGTAATTTCCTGATATGCAGCAAAGTAGTCACAAAGAAACTGGTCATGCTATAGCCTTTTGTGAAATTATGGATTTCTCAGTTGCTTTTAAAAAGACGATATTCACAGCATCTTTTGCTGTGGTTAGTTTTCTATTTACATGCTTTCTTTCATTAAAGGCCGACATTTAGTTACACCTAAAAGCAAAACCTAATGCTAAACCCCATTGATGAGTTAATGGAAAAGGTTTTCATAGAGGTTCAGACATCAGTAACCTTTAAAAATGTGGACAGGTCGGCTCATCTCATCTCCAAAGTAATTTCAACTTTCGAAGTTTGCTGATATTGAGGTGTTAGTCGCACTCCTTTGATTTCACAACTCCTACACTTTTCACGTGCAACACAGATTGCATTTGTGAATAAATTCACAGGGAATTTACAAATATGTCAGCGGCAGCACCACAGAAATGTTTACTTTTTTCACAAAATTCCCATTCCTTCATCAGGGCTTTGGATCTCAGTTAAAAGAGTCTGCTTTATTATTTGGTTCAAAATGCAAGAACATGCTTAGATGTCTGTGACAGCCCTCACTCGAGTATACCCCTTGAGACTGATAGAGCAAGAAAAGATAGAGAAATAAAGAGACAGAGATGGCATAAAGGCAGATACACACCTGCTTATTTGCTCAGTTTCATCAAAGAAGGAAAATGGGAAGTGTGAGAGATGTTGACTAACTTAAAATTTGCTCAAATTTATTTTTGATTTTTTGACAGACTGTCAGAAAGACACAGTTGATTTTAAGGACAGAAGTTGATGAATACAACAACTTGTGCTTGGGTATTTTACAAACGGAATTTCTAACGAAATTTCAGGAGGTACATTTCATCATTAACCAAATTTCTGCTTTGTTACAGTGCTATAATACAAACTTAAACATAAGCTATATGTGAACATGTGAAGTGGCCTGCTATAACCTGCTATAATCAATCCTAAGTGAATAAATAAGCATAATATGTAATCACACTAGCAGATACATGTACAGTAAGGGTTAAAAATAGTGTTAGCTTAGCTAAGAAAGCAACATTTCTGACATTAAAACAAAACACTACAAAACATGTATGAAGAAAATTATTTTTTAAATCATATTTGTCTTCTGTTCATAAAATGAGATGGAAAATATATTATTTGCATCTTTCTGTATGATGCTAAATGCTACACACGTTAAAAACTCCCAAGACGAACTGAAGAATGTAAATGGCTCTTTTTGTTTTATAAATGTTTTGTTCGTGTTTTTATTCACTTGAAATTACATGTTGTACAATAAGAAACATTATTTATTTAATCTACAACTCCTATTAACTAAATTTGGTATATATAAATGTAAAGTAAATAGAGTAAATAAGCCTTGTTTTTAGAAATTCAACAAAAACAAATATTTTTTTTTTTTTTTAAATAATGAAGCTGTAAAATGTGTTTAAAGTTATAAACATTTTCAGGTTTTCCTTCTGTTTAATTTATTTCACTTTTTATTTTTATTTATTTATTTATTTAATCTTTTTTTCTATTTTCTTTTCTTTTCTTTCTTTCTGTTTATGTACCCCCTGGATGTATCTTTAAAAACTAATTAACAAAAAAGGCTTTTTCCTTAATTTAGAAAAGCGGAATTTTGTTTGTAATGCTATTAGTAAATTAAATATTAATGGGGTCATAACGGATGATCATAAAATAATTTCTCAATATTGTAGTGAATTTTATAAAAATTTGTATACCTCCAGTTACTCTCAGGTGTCAGCTGATGCTTTTTTAAATTCATTGCAGATTAAACTTATTAATAGAACTGAAAAGGAGCTCTGTGATAGGCCTGTTACAATTTGTGAGCTGATGGAAGCAATTAATCATTTGAAAAATTCCAAATCACCAGGTACTGATGGTTTGACATCAGAATTTTATAAATTATTTTCCAAGGAAT
>JAFVLL020035650.1:0-16321 GCA_021397915.2 Tor tambroides | reverse complement strand
TGTTTGTTAACACCTTTGTAGATCATTAAATGGTCATTCACTCTGCCTGTTGCCGTTTTTTTTTTTTTTTTTGGCTTTTCTCTGATTTACTATCAATTTTGTTATACTTGCCATCATATACAGTTTATATCAGACTGCTCACTGCATATCATGCACTGGTGTTGGTTAACTTTTCATCATTTTAAAGGCAAAATGCCTTTTAAATTAGGAACGCTGGAAATCAATCATAACATTAGTTGAATATCCATAACAGCCACTTGATGGCAGTATTGTGATACTGATAACATGTTCTGTTTTTCATCTAATGGTTTATTATGGATTTTGGCTTTTATTCACTACATACTTTAGTGTGAACCTGAAAAAGACAAGAGTTATATCTAGTGTTTTTCTTGAGGCCCAGCACATCTGATGATGCTAACCCTAAATTAATGCTAATTCTTGTCTATTTTATGGAAAACTGTAATGCTGTGAATAGAGACATAGGAATACCAAAAAGCCATACCATACCAAAATCAATCATGTATTTAAAGAGACAGTTGACACAAACGTGAAAATTCTGTCAATGGAAACCTAAATGGTCGATTACCTTTTTCAAAATATCTTCTTTTGTGTTCTGAATAAGAATGAAATGCACAGGTTTGGAACAACATGACGGTCAGTAAATGATGACAGAATTTTCATTTTTGAGTGAACTGTCCCTTTAAGGACGTTACTGTTATAGATGCAGTTATTTCAATGTTTTGTTACTTTCCAAAAAAGTTAAAGTTTTAGCCAAGTATGCTTGTATGCAAGATGAATATAAACGTTTAAGAATAAATGTTTGTGCGTTTGTATTTAGGGGTGGGTGTGAGAGTGAGTGGGAAAGAGGTATTTTGTGTTCTGACCAGCCCTTGGTTTGATTTGCCTGATCCCGTATGAATCAAATTCACAAACCCGCATGATGTTCCACAGGGAATTCATGGAATTCCCAGGGGCAGTCTTTGTGGTCATGCTGGCATGACCCTTGAAGATCAGGAAATTTGTGAACGCTGTGAGCTGGAAGACACATCACAGAGAAAACAGTCTTCCAAATGTATACCATCCCAACCACAGCGCACGTTATTCATATAGTATATTATATCTTGCTCCAAAGCTGTGGCTTTCATGTCAGGTTTAATCATAGAATATGTACATATTTTGAACCCATATTCTTTGAGACTGAGATTTAGATGTGAGTAAATCTAGTAATCTTTGCACTACCTATAAATCTGAAAGACAAAACGAAGGGCAAGTTGCAGACAGGTTATGCCAAAGCCCTCAAAGACATATCGCTCTCCTCATCTTTCTTTTCATCCCGGTAGGATGAGGGGTGTGTTCATGGAAAAAAAGGAGGTGAAGTATATAAGATTTACAATGGCATGACAGACCAAGACCAGGAATGTTAATTGACACCCACTCCCGGCAAAGCAGTGATGCATTTGCAGGATACGAATCTGGAGGGCCCAAAATAATAAAAGGAAAGTAGAAGAAGCATCTATATTGTTCCTCTCCAGTTATAAACCAGGCCGACGGCAAAGGTAACAGTAGGAAATTTGGCATGTAGTAAAAACCTCAGTTGGAGGACATTGCAACAAGAACAGGCATGCAAATATCTAATTCATTCAAATTGCTGGGAGGATTTTTGACTGCTTTATTGAGGCCATATGTCGGCGGCCAAGTACATGTGATATGATACTCAGATACTTAGATGGTATTTTTATAAACACATCAGACCGCTTTAGAAAGATCTGTTTTGCATTTCTCTCTAAGCCTTTACTTATGAAAATTAGAGTACAAAAATATGAGAAGCATTCGTTTAGGACCACTATAGTTATCCAGTTATACATAAATGCTTTTATTATTTTGTACTTATGGTGCATATCGGGATATATGTGTGTATGCAGGTGCAGGAATGAATTGCAGAAATGTCTCTTCCAGACACGTGTTTGTACTGTCCTTCATCTTTCCAGCTCTCTGTAATTCTATGGGCATGAACCACACAGACTGGGCTCCAAAAGACCAAATTAGAAAGAGAAGGAAAATGTTAAGAATGCTGAAAATACTGGGGTTGGCTTTTCTTTTTCTGATAAGTGTCCACTTTCCATCAGTCATTTGGGCATGCTAAACATCCTTGCAATTTAAATGATCTCACAAGCTGCTGAGCTGATACATTCCTTATCAGAAATAGGTGCACTGTATTCACTCTTTTTGTTTCTTAAACAAACTCATTTATTTATTAGCGATGCACATTTCAAATGACACAACAGGGTGGGAGTTGACGCACAGATTGTGGAGGAATGTAACTTTGCTCAAAAACATGGAGACATTCTATTCTTGTTGTGGTGAAAAGTTACTAGTTTTGCAGTACTGCAACAGTTATTTACATCATTTTATGATAAAAACATAGTTCCAGTCATGACATGTCCAGATGTCAGAGTTTTTTTTTTTTTTTTTTTTTTTTTTACGAAACATTCTTATTAATATCAAGCTGTATGCCCCACTATGCTATGATCCAGTGTCACTTCCCTTTTATATGAACCAGCTGCAGTTCTTAAAAATAATATAAATGATTAAAAAGCACTAGTTTGTCATAAACTTAAGTACAAATGTAGAAGAGAGATGTGTATGAACAATTGTGAATTAAAAATGTTTTTGTATTTGTATTGCATATCATGCAGTTTAAGTACTTTAAAGCTGTACTAAAAGGCTGGGCAAGCTACAGAAAGAATTATTAGGTACTCAACAACAAGTGTGACAGCTATGGAGAAAGCAACATACTATTCATATTTCTGTATAAATATGTAAAATTAAAAATAATCATCCGTAATTAATTTGCTAATTAAATTAAAATGCAGTAGGGGACCACCAATGCTGTGTGTACACATGAATGATTACCATAAACAGTTGTATTTACAAGGTAGTCCTACTTCAACAATACCACTGTGCTACCATGTCACACACACACAGAGAGAGAGAGAGAGAGAGAGAGAGAGAGAGACATCTTTCTACTTTAAGTGCTTTTGTGTACTGTTAATATTTTGGTACAAAAGTAAAATTAACCGCTATTAATCACTTAATATATGATATATATCTGCTATAAAATTAGCAAAGCTATCTAGCTATCTGGGCTGCCAGCTCAGCATGAGATTCACGCAGACACTTTTCTCACGCTCTCATGCCACAAGTCCATTTTATCATGCAGTCAAAGCACCCTGTTAAAACTAATAATAGGATATTGCCAAAACAGATTTGGTAAAGGCTCCTGTGCGAATTAGTGTTTGCGCTCTGGAAAGCTCAAAAGTTTCTATTTACAACCTGTTTTTGTAGCATTGAGCAATGTAGCCAATCACCATCACCTGTTGATTTCTTGAACACCTGTGATTGGCCAGTGCGTTCAAATTCAGAACGCCGGATTTTTTTTTTTTTTCATGAATGCTCACAAATCCTCTTATTGTAACAAAGTGTGGACATGATGTAAATAAAAGCTTCACTGATTATAGCGGAACATTGTGAGATTGCAATAAAGTGAAGTGAGTGACAGTTTTTAGTGATTATATTTGCTCGCTTTCTAGGCTACATATCCATTTAGAATTTGAATAAAAGTTTGGATTTTCGTGCTGCTAACCGGAGCAAGTTTCAGGTGTGACATATACCCCCACCCTCACTCCAAGACCAAGTTAAACTCAAAAAGGTCTGTGAAACAAAACCAACACAACCGCTAATCAAAACTGGCCCAGTCGTGTTTTATCGCGGTTTTCCCCTCCATCGAAATCGCGTTCCGGGGGAGGGGGTCGCGGACTAAAAACAAGCCGCGTAAAAGTAAAAGTAAGTTAGCCCTTGGTAAGACCAACGCAGGTGTAGTGCCAAATTCTGACCCCCCCCAGATTATTACCCCCCTAGGTAGGTTTAGGGTTAGGTGTGGGGGAGGGGTTAGGATTAGGCAATCAGGTAGCGATTTCAACGAGTTGGCAGGGAGTCGAAAATCTGCACAACACCGGCGCTACTTTCCCTTTTCTCGTGTCACTCCGCAGTCTCTCCCTGTCTAATTTATCACTCTCTCTGTAACGTAACCTTACGTTAGAATAGTTCATTGTTGCCATCTTACGTCTCCAAATGAGTAGTTTCCAACAGCAGTAAAAATGGAGGTCATTTTTTCAACTTGGAGGATTTCATTATTAACTTGAATATGGTGAGCATTACACTTTTGACAGATACGCCAAGTTCGCTATAGTGTGTAAAAAATGAGAAACAAAGAAAATTAAGAGGAGGTACGCTTCATTAATGAATATGATAACTAAATATTTGATCTATCCACGAATAAATAACTGGGAGTGCATGTTAATAATATAAACTTTAATATTGTAATACTGTTGCAGATCTTGCTGTGAGGACGTTGTTCGGTGTAGATTATATTACTTAAAATAATTGAAACTCAAATCAATATTTTATGTCCATATGTGTGTTTTGTTTATTTTATAAGTAGCACTAATAGTAGGGTAGCTGGATAATGTGCAGTCAGTCAATGTTTACAAAGTTATGGAGTATAATATTTCTAGTCAGTCTTTTTTTTTATTTTTTTTTTTAGTTGCACTCCCTCAGTGACAGGAGAGGTACCCCTCACAGATAAATAAATACAGCACACATGTAAATAGGCTGAAAGGCATGTAGGCCCATAGTACAACTCCTTTCATATTCGTTTTTGTTAGTTACAGTGGTCTTTACCTCCAAAAGGCTATCATTTAAAATATCTCTTACAGACATGAAAAGCTGCTGAAGACACTTTTGGACGATTAAACCTCTCTTTAAAGTATTCCTCTCTCAATGTCACTCTTCTTACATCATGTTTAGACATTTGATAACATAAATATAGCCTGCTTTTAGATAATCGCTTCACTTCAATGACACACTGTGTTTATCTGATATGAGCCTCTTGCGTGATGGCAAATTCAAACCAGACGGCTTGATTTTTCGGTCTTTTTTTTGGGCACACTAAAGCTTCGTGTCAAGCTTCAACACAGTTTACTGTGAATAGCTGAATCAAAACAATGCAACAAAAAGCTGTGAATATGAGAGCCTTCTGACCTTTCAGTTAGGGAAGACAAATGAATCTGTTTGAATGGGGAGTGTTCCATTTTTATCTCCAAATTAGTCATAGGAAAAAGGAGACCTCGCTGAAGATCACGCGAAAATGCTCTAAGATGACGTATGTCCAGAAGCCACGCTGTTGTGTCTCACTTGCTGGCAGAATAGTCTGAAGAAAGCATTAGGATTTGATGCAGCTCTTCTTTTCATACACAACACAATGGCCAGGATGTGTTCAGTGCTGGATCAGATAGCACTGGGGTCAGCTTGCTCTTTGCGTAGCAAAAGACTGGAAAAGGTCATTGCTGCTGTGATAGGATTCACCTGGTGACTTAAACCATGCAAACGCATTACCTCCTCCGTGACATCATCTCTTCTGCTCTGAGGCTGAAATATAATCTCAGACACAAGTAAAGACAGGCCTTGCACATAATTATATCTCACTGCAAAAAATGTTTCTCTTTGGGTCAGTTTGGGCAGCGCTGGGATCAGATCAAGAGTGGATGGTGCCGGCTGGAATCTGGTTGTACTTTCTGAGATTTGTTTTGCTTTTTGCGATTCTGGTTTCAATACAAGTTAAGCTCAGTTTGTGGCATAATCTTGGTTACCACATAAAATAATTTTGACTCGTTCCTTGTTTTCTTTGAAAAATGCATAAAGAGAGCTTGCAGTGAGGTGCTTACAATGGAAGTGAATGCGGCCAGTTTCAAAATCCAAATTATGCTGCATAATTAATATAACATAACCTGTAATATTTAACTAAATCACACAATATTCTGGTGTTTGTGTTTAGTTTAAAACATGCATGGATTTGACAAACCCAGAACTCCCACAATGCATGGGTTTTGGGTGAGGCAGCGTTTGGGCATATCTGTTGCCCTGTGAAATTAATCCATTAGAGTCAATGGATTACACCAAGTTTGAAAAAGAAAAATCCACAAGATAGACATTAAGCTTTTTTTGACTTGTTGAAATTGTTGAAACAACATAAGATAAATGCAGTCCCAGCAAGGATGTATTATTCAGAGCGCTTGATAGTAAGACTGGTGTAGGCGTATTTACCTGACTGGATGTTTAGCTTAAAGGGAGTGAATTTCATGACATACACTGTCAAGCATTATTATTATTTCTGTCAACCTTTTTTCGAGAAAATTCCTATATTTTCTGAAATTGTTGAATTTTTATATTATTAACATTGACAACAGCAAACAGACCAAAACAGTTACAAATAATAAAAATGTTATTTAAAACTGCTCATTTCGCAACTAGAGAACAGAATAGACACACACACTTATAATAGCTGATTAGTCACTAAAAACTCCCACAGATCATGTTTTTGGGCTGTCTTATTTTGACGTAACAAAGTGGTTATATCTAAGTGTGTGAGTTGTTTACTTACTTTTTAAATTAGTCTTTCTATTAATGCCATTATATTGTTCATTCAGACTGATTTGTGAATGTGGAGCGCGCATGAACACAAGATTTATATATATATATATATATATATATTTATATATATATTATTTGCTGTTTTACTTTTGTACTACAAATTTTTTTCTCATCCAATTTTTTGAGGAGACACTGCCTTGGAGGAAACGCCCCTGACTAAACGATATATATGTATGTATATATATATATATATATATATATATATATATATATATATATATATATATATATATATATATAGCTCATTGATTAAAATTAGTAAGCTTTCATGGGCACATTTTTAAACAAAAATAAAAAGCAATAAATAACATGAGAAATAGAGATCCTCTTCAAAATGGCACTTGCTGTTCGGGTGCAATGGGCATGTGTGGTCTTGAAAGAATCATATATGCAGGACGCCAATGCAACATTTTGGATTGCATAAGTTGTTCCTGCCTGTTGGAAGTCTCTCACACACCCTACCAACACACCTGATTTATTTGTGGTTAAGGTGGAACTTTAGGGACATGTAAGAGCAAGCAGACAGAGCTGAGAGAGAGAAATAGGGCATGAAAAAGAGGAAGAGAGATGCAGTATAGGAGTGCTACAGGACTGGCACCAATTTAACCGTCACATGTACCATACCATTGCCTAAAGCACTCATAAGAGACAGAGACACTTTCTGTAATATGACATGCTCTCTTCAGCTCCATACATTTGACAGTTAGCATTCTTGAGATATGGTAAATTCGGTAAAATCAAAATGTTTTTCATTTATTCAGAGTTTTAAATCATCATAACCGATATAAAGCTGAGTCAAGAGAATGTGGATACTGTAGGACTGTTTAAACTAATTCAAGAGAATTGAATAGAATATTAATTCAAATAATATTGAAGTGTGCTTTATTAGTGTTTAATGGTTGTAGTAAACAGTTTTTTTTGTTTGTTTTTTTCACTTGTGAATTTTTGTGTGTACTTGTTGGGAGGGGGTTGGGAAAGAGAGTATCTGCATCTTTAAATGGTCACCATGTGCCAATGTGCTCAAATTGAAGAGGGCTGCTGTCATCTGGTGAATCATTCTGAGGGTTGTGTTTAAGTCGGGCTAACAAGGACAGACATGTTCTCGTACCTCACTTAAAGCCCCCCCATGAGAAGATGATGGGTCACAGATTCACAGCAGCATGTAAGATGTGACATCTGTCAGCAAATGAGGAAATGATTTGCAGCCTTCAATTCCAAACCACTACTTTCCTGTCAAAATAGAGGAGCTCTCTTTCACAAGCCTGCCCAGCTGTCAACTTGATCTGACTTTTTGGGCCAGTGAATTTATTTATTTAGGACTAGTTTTAGGCTCAGTTTATTTATTTATTTTTGGTACTACTTATTAATTTACTCAACTTTAGCATTTATTTAAAATGCAGTTCATTCATGCAATGAATACACCTTTTCTATGATGATAATTTTTTTTTCTGAGAATGTCATCTGGGGTGACTACCTAAAAATTAGAATTTTTGAATGAATTCATTTGTAAAACAAAAACTGTTTTTACCTTGGAAAATGTAATTTTTTGAAAATAATGAATATGATTGACTAATGTACTTATGACTCAGTTGTACATGAGTTCATGGTATAAGAAAATCATATTATTTGTTTAATGGTTACTACACATGACATTTTTAGAATCGTTAAATTTTTCTTGAAAATGGCATTTTCAAAACCAATGTAAATACAAAGAATACATTTCTAAAAATTTGGCATGTACTGTGTTTTAAACATTATTTTTTTTAAAGATTTTTCCTTTACTTTATCGTTCTTTATATCTTTTATTTATATATATCTGACATTTAAAAGCATCCCAGAAAAAAACATTCACATTGAGAATTTTGTGATAATTTTCGTATTTGGATTGGTTTTGTAAAAATGTCAGAAAGTATTACAGGATTGCAGTTTTTGTTTCAGCTTCTTGCGCGACACACTACACTTTTCTTTGCTACACCCAAACTCTCTCTCATTGGTTTCGATTGTTATCTTCCCACTGATAATGAAGCTTCCGTGACCTACACAACCATGCAGCAAATCATCCTTGAGCTGCTACTTCGAAAATTTAGGGTCCCACATTCTTATCAAGCGAATAACACATTTCCATCTGTTGTAATCCGTTTTTATCTCGTTTTTGACTAATCTCCACTTTGATCCTCCTCTTTCCTCCTTTTCCTTATGTGATACCACTACATTATGAGTTTCCCCCTCCGCCAGTAATTTACACAGCTGCCTTCTACTTTCTCTTGGCTGTGGCCCCTTTGTAGGGCGAGGGAGGAAGGAAGGGCCAGTCAGCTGGTTGTGGGGGGGGCGACATGCCTGACGTTCCTAATGCCTACCTCAATAAACCAATGTTAACCTCCTGGGGCTCAGACTGCTGGAACAGGTGCCTTATTGCCGTCTGCTCACTTAATACAGCGCAGTGAAGCCGTAACCCATTAGCCGACCACAAGTGCACACAAGCAGTCTCACTCAGAATTCAATCACGCGGTTAGGACACACAAACCAATGCATATTATTTCCTGCTCTATCTCTTCCTGCTGCCAGGCTCATCTGATATGACGCATGACTGAACACACTCAATGTTGGGTGGGTCGTGAGCACTGAATCAACAGGTGGCCATTCAACAAGACTGGCATTAATACAGTAAGTAAGCCATGATGTGATTCATGCCAACTCTGTTAGAGTGAAGTAAAAGCTATTTGTATTCTCAATCTCTCCATCTCTCACGCACATACAGTTTCCTTGAAGAGATAAGTTTGTTGGAGGATGAATTCCCCAGTGACAAGGTCATTCACCTCCAATGAACATCTAGAACATCCCTTTTGCTGGTCTTGTGTTAACTGAGCCTTGAGCATATCTAATTAAACAGGAGGTATATCGTTGTGTTCCAAGTCAGAGCATTGGAATGTTGTTCCAAAGGCCCAGAGAGCATTTATTCATTCAAGTGAATATGTGCGCTGCTTTATGTAGTCTGATGATCACGTGATTGCCCGGCTATCAGTGGCTGCTCGTTTCCCTGCCGGTCTTGACTCTTTGGTCTGTTTGTGTTGGGGTGTGTCAGTGAAATGATAAATGAGATTTATGATACCAAGTGCAAGAATTAAAATTGCTGTAATCCACAGGAATGTTGCATCAGGTTATCTATTTGCTGTAACTGTACTGTATTGTGAAATATAAAACGCATATTTCTGACTCTCAATTCAGACTGGATAAGAAATATTCAAAGTTGGGAAATGACTATATATATATGTGACAGCACATTTTATATTAAAGGGATAAGTAACCCTAAAATGAAAATTCTTTGGTCATTCACTCACCTTCATACCGTTCCAAACCAGCATGACTTACTTTCTTCTGTGAAACATAAAAGAAGATATTTTCAAAACTAAACCATATTTTAAAACCAAACCATTTTGGTTACCATTGATATCTATGTATGTGTAAAAAGCAACAACAACAACAACAACAAAAAAACCATTCTTTTGTGTTCCACAGAAGAAAAAAGTAAATCATAGAGGATTGGAATGACATAAAGGTGAGTGAATGATCACAGAATTTCCATTTTTGGGTCAATTACACTAAAAAAAAATTTGATGTAAGAACGGCAAGCAACACTTTGAATTAAACATGAAAATTTTGAAGTAGAAAGACTGAAATAGAATGCTCTTGTAAAACATAGTCCAATATTTGTTTTATTTACAACTTAAAATGTAAAATATTTACAGTGTATCTCTTTAATTCACCAAATTGCTACTTTGCTTGGCAACTGCAAACAGACTGCTGGATATTTCTGCTTTTGAATTTATTAAAAAAAATTATATATATATTAATAAATAATATATATCCACACACACACACACACATAAAAAAAGCATAATAATTATTTTAATTTTAGATTTATCAAGAATCATTTTAACTTGTTTTGCAATCTAAATGAAAGCACATTTCTTTATCATCTTGCTTTACGGTATGAATAAGTAAAATATTGGATAGTTATGCATTAAATAAAGGTATTTTACTTGTAAACACCCCTAGTAAAGAAATAATATATTTAAAATACATTTATTTCATCCTACGTATAGTTCAGATCTATTAACATATTTACTAACATATCTCTCGAGACTGATATAAAAATTATAATTAAACTTAATTTGGAGTACTGCTTGTGCACAATGCACATTCCTTAATATTTAGCCTAAATTTAGTTTTAATGTCACTATTGATGAGGATTGTATGATCATTGAAAAATAATTTAAGATATTTAAAGTGTACATGAAGTATAATTGCAATAGTTCCATTTTAGCACAAAACAAATATATTAAAGTATATCTTTAGTTGGACTTTAGCACTACTTCCGCAAAATTAAAGTGCATACAAAAGTTGCTCAAATTAAGAGTTTAAGTATATCAGTTTAGTATACTAAAGGTACAATTGCAGGGTATTGTTATTAATCACATAAATATGTAAATGTATTTGTACTTAGCATGAAATAAATGTATTTCAAATACATTTTAGTATATTTATTTTTCACTATAGGGACTGTTTACTGTATGCAGCTTTTTACTGAACATTGGTGTTTGTTATGTAGCGCTGTTACCACCATTTTATAAAACAAGCCACATCAGTCTGTTTGAGTGATTTTTTTTTTTTTTTCGTGGTTAAAAAAGTTTTAGGCACTCTGTTTTGTGTAAAATCACTGTATTGCACAATCTCTCATGGCTTATTGCTTTAGTTTAACCCGATTTCCTCAATGTGCTAGTTATAATCATTTCATTTTCTTGATTACACAGTTGTGACTCTCTCTCTATACAAATGAAAATAAACATATGATCCATGAAGAAGTTGTGATGCAAAGGAAAGAGTGAAGACCCCATCTCCAGCCCCCTTCATCCGAATCAACAGAACGGGCTGCATTTCAGAGATGCTGAAGCGTTGGAAAATCGGTCAGTGGAGTGGAATTTCACTTTATGTCTCTTTCTACCGACCACACAGTCTTGGAGTAATTTTAGGGTTAGGGCTGCAGTGGCATCTCCTCTATTCCCATCATTATCTCCATCTGCAACCACATACGGTAGAGTCTACCGAGATGCTGAAACGACATTTAAAGTGTTGGCTGTATGTGAACTATAGATACTAGTGACGACTCTCACTCCAATTCAACCAAACAAACGTAGACTAATCGTTGATCTCGCTCTCTACCCAATTCTGTCTGTCATTAAGCACAAAAGTGACCACACCTAATGTTTAGTGCCCTTCTAAGTTGTCCTCATTCAAATTTCCTGTTTTATGATTACGTATGTTATCGCCGTTTCATAAACTTTCTGTGGTGATGGTTCCCAAGCGAAACCCCTGTTTAAGCCCCTTCATGTGGCTCAGCTGTGTGTGGTCTTGTGCTCTGAGCGTCTTTCAGAATTGTGGCCCATAGTCTGTGATCTTACAGTAAAATGAACTCTGACCGTGATCGAAGTCAATATTCTGCCAAGCACTTTGTGTCGCAATAAAAAAATCATCTTCTTGAACTTTTCACCTGGTTTACCTGCTAATGACTCTTATCATATGATTACACGCAGTGTATCAGTACTGATACAATCGTTACCATAACAAACTGAAAGCCATATAAAATTCACACCCTATTCATTGACAGTTTCAGGGGAATATTCATTAACCATTTCCCTTTATTATTATCTCTGACAATGTTATTTTAGCGTGATTGATATACTATTACAGCATATCAGTTTTTTCATTAATATTTTTCATTTTTTTATATTAATATTTTTTATTAATATTTTGATTTTCGTTAACGTTTAGTAATTTAGTTGTTTTTGTCATTTTTATTACTACTTAGAGTCATTTTATTAAATATTTAACTATATATTTTTTAAATGTCTTTTTTATTTCATATTTTATTTGTATTTTAATCAAACTAAACAAAAAACTTGAATGTTGCCTTGTCAGCTAGCTAAAATAATGTTTGTTTTGTTTTCTATTTTATTTTTATAGTAACATTTGTTTTATTTCAAGTAAGATTGTTATGATTTTAGTTTTAGTTAACAATAATAACCCTGTCCATGGTTTATACACTGTCATTCTTCACAAAGAAGATAGCAGTGTTTTTTGTTCGTTAAAGTTAACTTCTTTTGTTTTCTTCAGAGGAAAGGAAGTCCTACAGGTTTGAAATGGCATGAGGGTGAGTAAATGATGGCAGAAATTTCATTATTGGGTGAACTGTCCCTTTAAGAGCAGGAAGTCCCTGCTCTTAAAGGGACAGAGGTGATTGACTGAGATATACATTAGCTCACACATGCGTCTTTGAGCAACACTTGCTGCTGTATGTTGATGGTCTAAGTAACAAAAGACCTGCTGTTTGAGTGGACCACCACCTGTCCTTCAACAGCACTGCCTTCAAAACCATTAGTGACTTAAGTTTCAAGATTTACGATGTTATTGCCACCTTGGTAACTAGTGTACTTTAAGCGCTTTACATTTTATCATTTCAAATTGCTCTCATGTAAGAACATAAACTGTACTCACAAAGAATACAAAATAAGAATACTGCTCTCATCATTCACATAAAGGCCTTAAAATGTAATACAAATAATCATATTCCAAAATATGTTGTAAAATCTGTCAAGAATAATGTTTGTAGCTAGTTCTTTTAAATGCTATATTTTCTTTTTCAAATCTATCTCTTAAGTTCATATGCATGTGTGAAAAAGGGTGTGAGGTGAGAATAGTGGTGTGGGGAAGTTAAAGAGTTGGCATTGTTAACCGAAAAAAATCTCTGAAATGTTGGGAGCAGTCCCTGGTGTGAAAGATTTTGTGGATATGGTGTCGTCAGAGGTGTGGAAAGTGGATTTTTTGACAAGAGCAGTGCAATGCAGCAATGAACTCAAAAAGGGTTTGCACATAGCATTTTGGTAGTACATTTCAGTAAGAAAGATGGTTTGATAAACTAATCTCTCTATTTAAGAGTTTGAGTAATTTTGAAAATAATATATCAGTTATGTACAAAAATATTCCCTATTACAGCCATTTCCTGCTGTTTTTATTTAAAAAAAATTTTTGTCTAAATGAACTGAAAGTGGGGTGACTGTTGTAAATTGCTCTGTGTCAGATAAATCCTTTCACTTGTGCACTTTTTGTTGGTGACTCCACTGTGTGGCTGTCAGTGGAGAAGCTAAGTAGGGGTCTCAAACACAGGGAGCTTGACTCCTAAATTCCTAAGAGTTGCTATGGGACACTTTTGTCAAGATTTAAGTATTGTACTCAAGCTCTTACCAGTTCTGCTTACAGTTGATACATTTTCCAACCATACAGCATCTTTGATTTGATACTATTTTTTATCAATAAACATAAAATCAATGTAAAAATTTTGTATTTTAGTGATTGATATAATATTATATTTTTTATTAATATTTTGAGTTAGTATATTTTCCATTACCATTTTAATTTTAGTTAATGTTTTAGTAATTTCATAATGTTTTAGTCATTTATATATATATGTATTTTAAACATCTATATTTTTTATTAATTTTAGATTTTTTTTAAATTTATATATATATATATATATATATATATATATATATTTAAACATCTATATAATATTTTGAGTTTGTATATTTTACATTACCATTTTAATTTTAGTTAATGTTTTAGTAATTTCATAATGTTTTAGTCATTTATATATATATGTATTTTAAACATCTATATTTTTTATTAATTTTAGATTTTTTTAAAATTTATATATATATATATATATATATATATATATATATTTAAACATCTATATAATATTTTGAGTTTGTATATTTTACATTACCATTTTAATTTTAGTTAATGTTTTAGTAATTTCATAATGTTTTAGTAATTTTTTTTTATTTTTTTAAATTTTTTAAACATCTCTCTCTCTCTCTCTCTCTCTATACATTTTAGATATTTAGCACAAAAAAAATATTGCCTTGGAAACTAGCCTAATAAGATAAGTTTAAAAAAAAATTAGATTTGATTTCAAGTAAAATAGTTATGGTTTTAGTCAACAGTAATAACCCTGGTCCCAGATATATAGATTTTACAACATGCCATACTTTAAAAGTATAGTTCACCCAAAAATAAAGTTTCTGTCATCATTTATACACCCTGATTTTTCAAAAAAGAAAATGTTTTTGTCTAAACTGAAAGTGATAACACAAAACACTGATTTTGCTTTTTTAAGCAATAAACATGACATAAATGAGAAGTAAATTTTAATAAATTAAAGACAAAATTTACTTAAAAATAAATTTATGAAAATAATGCATTGGATATCAGTTCAAAATATAAAAAATATGGCATTTGCTGTATGGTTTTAATTGTTAGGCTACTCCTGAGAAAATCAGGATCTTTGACATGGGATAGGACAAAAAAAAAAAAACATTTAAAGGGGAGATGCATCCATTTGATGTCTTAAAAGTGAAAAATTTGGTCTACTGTAAATTTTACAGGTAACCTACGTGCTGAAAGAAAGGTCAGGGGCGGGGTCCCAGCACGGAACTCATACATGTCAATGTCCATGACCACCTCCTTCCTATAAAGACGTCGATCACATTCCAGCGGGCGGGGTTCATGAAGCTCCGCGTTTCTCAATGAGTCTGTCGAGAGCGCAACTGGAGCAGCCAACATCCCTGTCCACTCCGAACGCAAAATGGATTACAGACGGATTAAGCGTATTTTATTTGTCAATGTATTTATGAACTTTGTATTTATTTCTCTTCAGAAAAAGGAAGGTACGTGGTATTTACTCTTTCAAACTTTCTAAAACTTCTAACTTAGGTTCTCACACACATGGTTTAAACTATTTTGAAGTTTTGTACCGTGCAGTGTGTCTCTATGGAGATACTTTGCGTTGTTGCAATGTTTGGCATAGTGTTAAATCAACCTGTGCGAGAAATAAATTATATTAATACTGCTTTCGTCTATCCAGTGCAAGTTTGTGCACAAAATTTCATTGTAAATTTGAATAGGCTACCTCGTATAGTTGAAAATGTTTAAAATGTAGTGACTTTCATAGGCTGTTTTATATCGAAATATCATGTCGCATTTAATGTAGCTATCTCACGCGAACGTAAAACATTCTAGTTTTGAAGTAAATAAGCTAAGTGTAAAAGTAGCGACGAAACATAGCCTAACTAACTGGACTTTGCGACAAATCTTTCTATTATGAATTGTTAATTTTTATTTATGCTACTTATTTTTTATTATTATTATTTTTAATTAGTAGTAGTAGTAGTAGACATAATTTCCACGTTTGTTTCTAGTACGAACTAGGTATTCTTGTATGTATTTACTTTATTGTTGCTTTATCAATTACTGCTGCTATGTATCCTGACAAAAATATTTATTGTATGATATTTTTGCATTATTGTCACAGAGGTGCTGTTGGATATGGTGGCTTCGGGAGCAGAGTTGGGTTGGTTGACATCGCCTGTGGAGCACGGGGTGAGTTTACTGTACTTCTGCCGTAAGAACCTTCAGTTATATGGGCTGTATTTCTTTTCGTTTGTTTGTAATTTTTGAATGAACAGGTTTTACCTTATTGGATACGGAAAATTCAGACTTTACCCTCAAAACATTCCTGGCAAAATTTAGAGGATTGCACATACTTTGCCAGCTGAACACTTGTAGTCTCGTGCGATTTTAAAGCCCTGTGTTAGCGACTGTAAAACTGAGGGTGTAATTAACTTTTAAAGGTTGGCGCATATGGTGCTTTTTGTGA
>JAFVLL020035649.1:55000-58236 GCA_021397915.2 Tor tambroides | reverse complement strand
ATATATCACTTATAAATGATTAAATACAAAGTCAATAGTAGTTATTAAGACTGATGTGGTTTGGAATTGGTAAAATGTTCTTGGAAAAAAATATGGCCAGAATATCAACTTGCCTAATAATTCGGCACACAGTGTAGCTATAACCACACTAATGGGCTCTTTACACATCCCAGCCTGAGCTTTCTGTTTGTTTCCTTAACACCCTCGCTTTAAAAAATACGGTCAGCCTGCCCATGTGCATTATTCAGAGCGCTGTTCATTCACCTCCCATTCATTCCGCCTCACAATGGCTCCTATCACTATCCTAGACATTGCTAATTCATGGTAGTGACATTCAAGTCTCCTAGAGTCATTCGGGGATCACCATGTCTTTCTTGGCCATTAAAACAGTGTGTCAATAAAGAATGGGCTCTGTGGCGGAGCAAGAGGAAGCCCCTTCTTCTGCCCGCAGAGCTCTCTGTTGTCTTGGCAAGTCAGGTGTTCGCTGGCCCATGTGTAAGTAGGTTAATCCCTTCTCTCTATCTCACTCTTTCTGCTCCTGGAACCACTGCTCAGGAGAATAACCTCTCCTTGTTACACGAACTATTCTTAGAACATCACAAATCTCAGATCCACAGAGGATGAGAGATGTTGGCATGACTTGTGGGATTTCTTTGGGAAGCACAACTGGCTGTTCCCGAGTCTTACGTTTACTTCTCCAAAACATCAAAGCGTGCAAATAATCTAAGTGAATGCATTTTCACGTCTGTGGATGGAACTAAAAGAGAGAGCTTGATGCATAAATTATTTAATAGCTTACATGATGAAATAAACAAGCTGATGCTTGGTATATTATCCCAAATGGCAAAATTATAGGCTGCTGTAGATCATGTGATTTAAAGACATTCATTAAACACAAAAACACACATACACATTAAAACCACTTTCAAGTAAAGGTTATGCAGATTCCTAAACTCCATTCACTCTGCAAGTCCATGCTCATTTATGAACATAATAACATACAGACATCTAGGTCATGGGGACCATTAGCCCATCTGTCTTCGCTTATGTTCCAGTGCATTTGTTGCTTTATACTAATTAACTGAGGTTGATCTAATCACAGTCGCACTTGTATGAGGTGGTTTACAATCTCTGGATATCCCCCTTATATATTCATCAGATATATAAAGGAATTTACTGTTGATGAAAAAAAAATGTAATTAATGTGCATTTGTATGGTAATTATGCCTACTCCAAACATGTAATGCTCACTCCAAACATGTAATGAATGACTATTTATTTCTAGTTGTGTTTAAATGAATTTGCGTGCTTGGTAAAGCACTTTATTATAAACATTATTATTTTAATAATATATTATTAATAATAACTGTCAATTGCACGATACAGCAGGTCATGTGATGTTAACATGGCAGCGACCATTAAGGAGCAACCCGCTCCAGGTACAATACAACAGCTTTATTATATTTCTGATATCATATTTCTCAAAAGTGTTGTTTTTAATAGCGAAGTAAAATACTGAAGACTGTTTCATTACACAGATAAAAATGGACCAAATTCCCATTAAGTCATATTAGGCTCCCAATACATTGCACATCCACGGCCTCGATGACATCACGGAGTTATTCAAGAGAATTGCGCCAACACTCCAAATTATGACGTTTTCTCTGAGGAAACAGCATCATAATCAATAAAACGATATTAAGTCCAACTGACCTTCTCGCGTGAACGTAATTCTAGATAAACAAAATGAATTTCTATAAGCCCATTACAATAGACTTCTTTGTTAAAACGAACTAGAATTCTTTCTTTTTTTAATGAAATGCGCATAAATCAAAATAAAATAGCCTTAAAACAGCTGAGCACGATTAAAAATCAGAAACGGTCACAGAATAATATTCCTAATATTCCCAGAATAATAATGCAAACTATGTTACAGGTATAACTGCTGCTAACAATGGATCATAATTTCATAGACTGTTCATCAGCGCCGCATTCTGTGAACTGTAAATCTATATCTACCGAACTACAAGCAACCCAACGGGGACAAACCGGAGCTTCAAAAGAGAGATAGAGAGTCAAGGAGAATTTAGAGGTTGTAGGACAGAAATGTGGATGAAAAAAGTGGGTCCTCCATTGGTCTGGGACCGTTATTTGTGTCTTGCACAATAGTGCGAGTTGAGGCTCCCTCGTATAAGAGTGACAGAGCGGCCTTACCTCTTCCAGAACATTGACCGTGTTCCGACAGCTCTGCAAGCGGGTGGTGAAGCTTGATGTCGTGGGGGAATTATAATCTTCCGTCGTCTCCGAGAGAAACTCGGACACGGAGATCTGATCCGGCATCCTTGCAAACACAGTCGCCCAATAAAAATGGAGGGGAGAAAAATCACAATAGCACCATGAATTAGACAGGGGTGGTCAAGAACGGAGCGATGTCTCTGTTTGGGTAAGGTTGAATGGCAAGGCAATGCGTAAAATGACAAGAAACGTGGCCAAATGTGTGGCAGTGCCCTTTTCTTCACTGACTATGCAGTTCCCGTCCCTAGAGAGGGTCGTTGTGTGTAATTTCCACGTCTTTCCTCTTCCCTTGTCTTAATTATCCACTTGCATCTACATAAAACGGTTCAGACTCCTCTCCTTGTTCTCTCAGTGTAAGCTATAAGATGCTGGTTTAGAATGCCCTCATTCCACAATCTAGCTTTAAAATAGTCTGATATTTTGAGTATTTCCTTCAATTATTGTTGTTCCGGTTTCGGAAGCGGTTTCATTCTGTTTTCCCTGTCTCTTTCCTCCGTTTTCCCCCCGTCCCGACGGTCTGAGCTCCCTGACACCAGCGCGTGCACGCACGCTCATCTCCTCCCACCATTGATGACGGAAGAAACAAGATGAGGAACTGCGCATGCGTCAGAAAGCAATGGAGAGGGCTTTACTTTGGCTGCTTTGTGACAGACCACATATGAAAAAAATCAAGAAATAACAATAAATACAGAATTAAATAAATGCAAGAGTAAATTAAATAAATACAAATATTATTGGTAAAACGAATGCATTATTATATTGATAAAACCAAAAAAATTCAGGACTAAATTATACAAAAAAAAGACCCATCGGGTCATGTATTTATTCACTCCTTTATATTTATTAGTATTAATCAATACTTTATAAATGTAATGCAGTCTATAAAGCATATAATGTGCCCTAATGCTGATAAATTTATGGTTTCATGCACTGAAGGCAAG
>JAFVLL020035649.1:0-50000 GCA_021397915.2 Tor tambroides | reverse complement strand
TGTAGTTAATTAATATCACTCAGTACTTAAATGTATAATTACACCGTAACAAGGACACCTTAAAATAAAGTGTAACCTAAAAAAAAAAAAGCATGGTCAGAAAGCTCTTGGATTTCATCAAAAATGTGTTAATTTGTGTTCTGAAGATGAACGAATGTCTTACGGGTTTAGAACGACATGAGGGTGAGTAATTAATGACAGAATTTTCATTTTTGGGTTAACTATCCCTTTAAGTGATTGCAAACATAAATTGTATTTTTAATGTATTTTTCAATAACTTAATAAACAGGACAATAAATACGCACCATATAATAAGCACCCGATAATAAACAAAGTCTATTTGATTCGTAGAACTGGAAGATTCAACAAACTTCCTACCTTTACCCAAGCGTCAAGCTCAGCTTTGTATTCTAGTTGTTGCTCCTCAACCTGTTTTTTATATTTGTCCTTCTGGCTCTGACTAAGCTTGTGCCATCGCTTGCCGATCTCCACCATGCGCTCCTTCAGGCTGAAGTGATTCAGCTCACCGTTAGTTAGCAGCTCCTGAGAGAACATTTGATACCCGCTCCTGAGGTTGGACAGGAGAAGACAAAGTAGTATTGAAACAGTGAAATAGACGAAATAGTATTTTTCAACATGGAATGTATGTCTCTCAGAAAGCAACAAGCTAAAAATGTTACACTCACACTGGGGGCTTCTTAGGCTCGCCATCGAATTTTGGTTTTCTTTGTCCCTGTCCTGACAGAGCAGTCCTCATCTCTAACAGCTCTCTCTGCAGGATGAAAAACAAGAAAAATGAGCACAGAGACTTTTTCAATTCAACCCTGAACGCAAAGACAAGACATAACCCACGCTGAAATACTTGTGAAAACAGATGAGCAGGCTGATGAACCAAAAACTACACATACAGTTAAGTCCATATATATTTGGACACAGGCAAAATTTTTATTATTTTAGCTGCTGACCAAAACAAATTCAAGTTGCACTTATATAATGAATATGGGCTTAAAGTGCACACTCTGAGCTTTAATTTAAGAGTATTCTCATCAAAATTGGAGGAAAGGTTAAGGAATTACAGCGCTTTAATATGTACCTCCCCCCTTTTTTAAGGGGCCATAAGTAATTGGACAATTGACTCAAAAGCTGTTTCATGGACATGTGTGGGCTATTCCTTCATTATTTCTACATCAGTTAAGCAGGTAAAAGTTCTGGAGTTGATTCTAAGTGTGCCATTTGCATTTGGAAGCTGTTGCTGTGAACCCATATCATGCAGTCAAAGGAGCTCTCCATGCAAGTGAAAAAGACAACTGGACTTTAGGCAGTCATTGCCTTCAAAGGTTTTTTTTAACAAAATATTAAAAATGAATATTTTATTTATGATTATATTTATTTGTCCAATTACATTTGAGCCCCTGAAAATGGGGGGACTGTGTATAAAAATGGTTGTAATTCCTAAGCATTTTATGTTACATTTTTGTGCAACCCCTTGCACAGCTTAAAGTCTGCACTTCAATTTCATCTTGATTGTGTCATTTTCATTCTATTCTGGTGGCATACAGAGCCGAAATAATGAAAATTGTGTCAGTGTCCAAATATATATGGACCTAACTGTATATAAACAAGTGTTAAAGCAAATCAAGATGTCAGATTCATGAGAATATGCAAGAATAAGTGACAGAACACTGAAATGAAGACATTTAAACATCACTGCAATAATGGCAAGTCACGCTCATCAAACATAAGTACAAATTCCACCAACTTCCCCTAGACACAGCACAAACCGCCTCTACTCTGGGGAGGAGGAAAGTTAGGGGTGACCAACATTTTGACATTTCTTCAGCACAGGTGAGAAGACAGTGGTCAAAACGTCTGGTCAACAAATCAAGAGTGGACTGTTCTGTCAGACCTGTTCGCATCGTTTCTGGAACATATCCTTCTCTTTCTGGGTCATCATCTTCCACTGCTTACTGCACAGCACCATTCGCTCCGTACTTGGCACGTCCTTCATGTTTACCATTAGTTCAGCACAGTACAGAGAATAGCCATTTCTGCAGAACATAGCATTAAAAATATACATGAAATTAATACATATATATAACGAATTGAACATGTCCCAAACACATCATATATACAGTGCATTCAGAAAGTATTCAGACCTCATTTTTTTTCTCATTAATCTACACTCCATACCTCATAATGACAAAGTGAAAACAGGATTTTAAAAAGAAAAAACTGAAATATCACATTTACATCAGTATTCAGACCCTTTGCAACAACACTTGAAATTTAGCTCAGGTACCTCCCATTTCTCTTGATCACTGCTGAGATGTTTCTACACCTTGACTGGAGTCCACCTGTGGTAAAATCAATTGATTGGACATGGTTTGAAAAGGCACACACCTCTCTATAAAAGGCCTCACAGCTGACAATGCATATCAGAGCAAAAACCAAGCCATGAGGTCAAAGGAACTGCCTGCAGAGTTCAGGGACAGGATTGTATCAAGGCACAGATCTGGGGGAGGCTACAAAACAATTTCTGCTGCACTAAAGGTTCCCAAGAGCAGGTGGCTTCCATAATTCTCAAATGAAAGAAGTTTGGCACAACCAGGACTATTCCAAGAGCTGGTCGCCCAGCCAAACTGAGCAATTGATGGAGAAGAGCCTTGTCTAGACTGGTGACCAAGAACCTGATGGTCACTCTAGTTGAGCTCCATGATCATATATGCAGATGGGAGAAACCTACAGAAGGACAAACATGACTGCAACACTCCACTGATCTGGGCTTTATGGCGGTGTGGCCAAACTCAATCCTCTCCTCAGTGAAGACACATGAAAACACACTTGGAATTTGCAAAACAGCACCTAAAGGACCCTCAGAATCTGAGAAACAAGATTCTCTGGTCTGATGAACCTCAGTTCTAAGCATCATGTTTTAAGGAAACCAACTCTGCTCATCACCTGCAGAGTACCATCTCCAAAGTAAAGTGTGGTGGTAGCAGCCTCATGCTGTGGGGCTGTTTTTCAGCGGCAGAGACTTAGGGACACATCAGAGTTGAAGAAAAGCTCAATGCACCAAAATATAGAGGTAGCCTTAATGAAAACCCAGTTCAGAGCATTCAGAACCTCAGACTGTGCAGAAGGTTCACCTTCCAACATGACAATGACCCCAAGCACACAGTCAAGGCAACACAGGAGTGGCTTAGGGACAATTCTATGAATGTCCTAGAGTAGCCCAGCCAGAGCCCTGACTTGAACCCTATCGAACATCTCTAGAGAGACCTGAAAATGGCTGTCCACCAGCAGTGCCCATCCAACCTGACCGAGCTTGAGAGGATTTGCAAAGAAGAATGGCAGAAAATCCCCCAATCCAGGTGTGCAAAGCTTGTTGCATCAAACCCAAAAAGACCTGAGGCTGTAATTGCTGCCAAAGGTGCTTCAACTAAGTACTGAGTAAAGGGTCTGAATACTTATGTTAATGTGATATTTCAGTTTTTTCTTTTTAACAAATTTACAGACATTTCTAAAATTCTGTTTTCACTTTGTTGTTATGAGGTAGATTAATGAGAAAAAAAAAATGAATTTAAACAACTGCAGTATCAGGCTGCAACATAACAAAACTGAAAAAAGGTAAAGGGTGTCTGAATACTTTCTGAATGCACTGTATTTAGACAAGAACCAATAGTGAATTTCAAAATGGTCACCAACATTCTATTTCTATTCTAACAGCAGCATATCTTGGTATAATGAACAAGACTTTGGTAAGATAAAACAGCATAAGCCATGCAAAACAAATGCTTCTTAGTGGTTTGAAACATACGGTGGTGGTTTGGTTGGCCGGCCATCAAACTTGTCCTTGAGCTGCCGTTCAGCCTTGGTCAGGACAGATTTGACGTGTTCCTCAGAGTTTGAATCCGGATGAGCTTCAAGATACGCTCTCATGCTGTCCTATATAAGAAAGCAATATTTCACAAGTTAACAATGTCCTTTATCTCTCTAATCAACAAAGACTTCATCATTTTAGCTTCAGTGAGAACACCAAGAGATACCGCATAGTGTTTCTGCAGCTCTAGAGCTTTGCTGATCCATTTCAGCCTCTTTTTGTCTGATAATTGGGACCACTGTTTACGTAATGCTTCCTTCAGCTCCTTCTGGCTTACCTACAAGCATCAGACATGGAAAAGTGAGAGCAGGTCCAACCATAAACAGTTAAATCTGAAATGCTCTCAAAAACAAGAAAAAAACATTGAAATTGAATTTTATGTAAATGAGTGCCAAGCTGGACTTTGATTCAGTTACACAGCTCTAACTCTTTGTACTAGCTATGACAACACAGTAAGATTCTACTAAGACTATGCCCACTAGGTTTTTTCCCCCTGCCAAACTCTTTTACCTCCGGGTGAATTTTCATGTAGGCCTTCTTCTCATGGTTGTACCATAGCTGCTGAGGGGTCTTGGGCTTCTCTGGGAGGTCTGACTTCTTTCTCTCTTCTATTAAATCTGGGTGGTCCTCTCTAAAAACAATAGAAGCTTCTCACTGAATCACCGATAAAAAAACTGACATATATGTGTTAGGTATTTTTGTGCAGACTGGAACGTGGACACTAACTTGAATCTTGCCATGTTCTTCTCAAAAGACTCTTTCTCTCTCTGGAACTCTTGAATGTACTTCAGCTGACAAAAGTAACAGTGCAAATTCAAAAGCAAAACAGATGACCTTCAAAAGTAATATTTACTGTAAGAGAAACATGACTCTTCATTCTACGAATACCAGCACGTTACATATAGTAGGACTTTTTTTTTTTTTTAAATAAACATCAAGAATTCTGGTTAAAATTTATAGGAATGTAAGAGAAAGTATATATCTAAGGTTTCCATTTCTGTAACAATTAGTGCTGTCAATCGATTAAAAAAAATTAACTAATTAATCGCACATTTTTCTAAAATGAATCGCGATTAATTCCAACTAACATTAAAGTTTTTAAATATACTTTTATATTGCAATAATTTCGCATTCAATCTTCAAATGTACAATGTACAAACAACATAAAGACAGTATATTTTTAATATTCCTTTAACAGCATCTTTTTTATGATTGAAGGCAAGCATCACTGATATCAATACTACTGATGTCTCTATACAATAGTTTTTTCCCCTGAATATTTAACCATTGACTGTAGCCAGTCAGCATTACAGTATAATTTAGATCTATAAATTTTAACATTTATTAGACTTAACTTCTAATTTAAGTGAACTTAAAACAATCATCACATGAACCTATTATAAAAAATTACATATTTAGCTACTTGTGCCCTTCAGCAGAAATATACAGAAAATGAATACTTACCAAACACTAAATTCTAAATTAAATATAGATGAACCCCTTAAAGCTATAAAAGTTATTGATTTCCTCTTTTTTTCTTTGGTTCTTGGATTAATAGACATCACAGCAGCTGGTTATTGGCTTATTTGCCTGCTATAGCTTTAAAAGCTGCTGCTGCTGAACGTGACGCGGATCTGACATGCGTCTTTTCTCACAACTCTCTTTACCTTTTCTGACCCATTTCAGGTCTTAAAGTCTCTACTAATGAGTGGACGAGTTGAATCGGGTGTTTTAGATGAGGGAGACAGTGCTGGGGTGCCTCAGGACAGTTTTTAAAACCATTTCAGAGACATGCTCTTAAATGTGACACATATATAACATATTGCATGCATGCACGCAGTTTTAAGGCAGCTTTAATCGCCTTTTTGGTAACTTCATGCCTTAACTGACGGCATAACTAGGACATTGCATGCACGTAGTTTCTTTAGCTGTTTGATTTGAAATGATACAGGCTACAGCGCGCGCCGGCACCTTTGTGCGTGTATTTGAAGAGCGCACGCTACGAGCACAGTATCTTTTCCGCGCTCACCTGGCGCGGAGGCGAAGTTAGAGCGCGTCTGAAACGTCTCCCGTTTGATGTGGTCATAAAGACGTTCTGCATCTAAATAAACGCAATCCTTTTCAAGAAAAAAGAGACAGAGGCAGCAGTTGCGAATGGGGTGGCCAACCCTAGCCCCGCCCCTGCGTTAATTGCGTTAAATATTTTTAACGCATTAATCAGAAAAAATTAATCGCATGCGTTAACACGCTAATTTTGACACCACTAGTAACAATATTTACCGTTGGTAATCATTTTACTATTTAAATTGTCCTTTGGTGAGATAAATGAATACTGATATACAAATACTTTCAATTAATGTGAGATTATAAGTATTATTTATATACTGTTAAAGTATTTGTATATTTTTTTAATTATATTTTTATTTTTCATATTTTATATTTAAATTTTAGTTTAGGTTTCAATCAATTTGTTATGTACTTTTGTAATTTTACTACATTTTTATATTTCTATAGCTTTGCTTAATTTATTTCAGTTTCAGTTTTAGTCATTTTAGTATTTCAATTTATTTAGTTGCCAATGCACCACTTCTCATTTAAGGTATTTGTCTAATGTTGTTTTACATTATTTCAACTGTATTTCAATCAAAAATGTTTTAATAGTTTTAGTTAACAAAACTCCAACAACAACACTGAGTTGCATGCATATTAGAAACAAATAAGCAAAATACAATCTTAAAGCTTCAAGTATAACATGTCACACACTGAAGGACACTTCCCAAAAGTGTTTTATGTCAACTACCCCAAAAAAACGAACCTTTTTCTTTTCAGGAAGCTCTTTGTATTTTTTGGACAAAATCTTGGTGAGATCCAAGTTGCTCATCTCGGGATGGATTTTTGCATACTTGGCTCGCTTCTCCATAAAAAAGCGAAAATAGGGAGTGAGGGGTTTCTTTGGGAAGTCTGGATGTGTCTAAAACAGAGGTACATGCATAAACACTATATAGCCTTTTAGTTGACAGCACATCAGGCTAAAACATGACATATTAAGAAAAAAGAGAACATTAAATATTGAGACTTTCTTATATTTTAGCAATCTCACCTTCAGCTTTTTCCCCTTGTATGGGTTCTTCACATATTCAATAGCATCAACAATGAGCTCTGTCATTGTTCTGTATTTACGCACCTAGGGTGGGAAAATCATTACACAACTCCAATGAATGAAGGCAAATAATAATTTTAACGTTCTGTTTATTATTAAGCTGGCAAAGCTAAAATAATCTTTACATGGACAATCTATAGAAAGTGTCTTTAACATAAACACTTATTACAGTTATTTGGAAAACAGGCACATTATTGCTTTAGCTCACTGGAATTTGGCTCACCTCGGTGGAAACTTTCTGCCATTTCTGCTTACACATGTCTCCAGTGAAACCCCCAAACCCCACCTTCTCCCAGTCAAAATGAGACTCTGTGGTTTTATACTTCATTGCGTCTCCATCAGGTAGCAGACTGCGTATCCTCTCCAGCAGTGTCAGACAGTCCTCTTTGCTCCATGTATCTGCAACTAACAAAAACAGTGCACAACAATCCATTAAGCATGTTGAATGGCAAAAACCAGAGGTTGTTTATTCTGAATATAACTGTAGTGTGTCTGTGTGAATTTGACCATCATGGACCGTATGCGAGCGTACCTGACTCACTTTTGAGTCGTCCTGTCTGGGTGCCAGACACACTGGTGCTGCCATTCATGATGACAGAATTCACCAAACTCCACCTTTACACTTCACTGGCCAAGTGGCTACATAGAGAAATCAAGACAATTCAAAGTGAGGCTGTAAATACGGGCTACTGACTGAATATGGCAAACCTTTTCAACATTTATCCATTTAAACTAATATCTACTTCAGTTACTAGCACTTTTTTAATTACTAGTAACTCAATAGTGACATTCATTAGATACTAGTGCTTATTCCTTTGCTACTAGTCACTATGCCAATGTCTAATAAGAGTTATTTATTATATTAATACATATTTATAAAATATTAGTACATGTTCCTCTAACTGTTACTACTAATAGAATCGGATCTTGAAAGTAACAATTCGTTTTTGACTTGTCATATGTAATAAATAATCTGGAAATAATTTAATTAAAAATTATACTTGAGATACTATTTGAATTGTTACAAGTACTTAAAGAATAAGCAGCATTACAACCAAATTAATAGTTACTTGTAAACTGGAATAGGCACAATCAGCAACTGAAATACATGGTAGCTGGAAAAAAATAGTTGATATCCTTAGAGAATTTTTAAAAAAATGTATAATTTGTTACCAGTAACACTGGAATACTAACATGTCATTGAATGGAGGAATAAGTACTAGAACGTAATTAAAAGCACTACTGACTAATTGTACAGATACTAGTATTTAAACTAACTTATCATAGAAATAGTAGTATCTAAAAAAAAACAGGTTCTACTAAAGTTGAAAAATATATTAGTTACCACTGTACTGCTTAATGGACCTTTTAAAAAGTACAGAAAACATAAATGTAACAATTAGCATGAACAGACGCTAGTTAGTTTTAAGGAATAAATGTATTGCCATAACTATTGCCATAGCACAGGGGAGACTAGTGACATAAAATCTCCTAAATAAATGAGTGACTCAATTTTGTGAATGGTCGTCTAATTGTGATTAGATTAATGAATATTCTGGATGTCAGCACTGCCACCCAGAGGAGCACGTGCCCATGCTCCGCCTCTGGACCACTTCAACGCGGACGCGTCATCACGCCGCGGCCAGACAGTGCACCAGCGGCGGCGGCGGAGAACGGTGATAAACCATCACAATGATGCCCTAACAGCACATTTCCAACGCCTATCCATGAACAAACCGCGAATTTCGTCTAGGTTCACCTATAGCGAACGGCTAAGCAAAGCACTGAGGAAAGGACCGACAACTATCCCGGCTTCCAGCCCGATTCATGCCACGATTTGAGGATGCGAGAGAAACGCACGTACACGGTGTCGGGGGTCATCTTGGCAAGGAATGGCAGTAAAGACTTTCCTTTGGGATTATGTAACCACGAGAAGAAAGACGTGAGGACGAGCACGACCCTCGCTAAAGTGCATCAGTGTCCCGGAAGCCTCGGTTTCTCCTCCCGTTCTCCGCGAGCGCTCTCTATTTACATGCTGCCAGTACGGCACATTCATAGGCGAGTACTTCATTATATGCATAAAAATATTACAGATATTTTATTTTTTGATCCATATGACACTATAACACATACGGTTTGCTTTTTAAAGAATTAACTGATTTTATAGCTATAAAACTGTATTAATTATCTTTCTAACTGATAACATCTCATGTAATTTGTGTGTGACGTTATTTCAAAATAAATAAATACGAACAAATTTTAAGTACGGGATCCGGTATTATGTTAAGCAAAGACTTGTGTGTATACTTTTATATACTTTGCCAGTATCACAATATGTGCTGTATTGTGTGTTATGGTGTGTCATGTCATTTAGCGCGCAACATCACCGGGAAGTGTCAGTGAAGTGTCACCCGCGTCCTTCTCGAGCTGCGGCGTCGCTGCGCGCCCGCACGAGGCGCCGGTTTCCCGGTTACAGTGTCATCCCCGCCCGCGCGCAAGGTCAACCGAGCCAGAAGAGATAAAAACACGGAAAATCTGTTTTTTTCTGCAATATTCGAGACTCTGGTAACAATAAACCATTATTGGCGTTGTTATGTTCAAGAGGTATTGGACTAATCACTTCTGACAAAGTATGGCATAAAGTAAACTGTCCAAAAATGCATTGTGCTTTCTTAAAATTTATGTCAGAAACAAGTCTCCGCATATTTACTTTAATAATTCGTGTGAAGGCCACTCTAACCGATTACATAAATTAGTGTAAAATACGTTTCTTGTAGCGCACCGACCGTTAGTCTGTTTCCAACCCCGGTAATGGCGTTTTAATTCCGGCAGGAGTCACCACGCAGCTTCCGCTGGCACGAATGCCTCAGCTAGCGAGCAAGCTACTGGCGAAAGTACGAGGAATATCGCTTACGCCGATTAAATTTGGGAAGTGATGTCTTAATATATACCTATCAGATACCTCCTTGCCGACAATTCAAGTGTAGATGCATGCATATTTTGATTTTTTGCAGGGATTGTGACAATATAAAAAAACGCATTATTTCACCATAAAATCAATTTTGTCGTTAACTTAAATGATTAAATGTTTAATTCTGGTCACATATTCAGTCTTAATATAATAATACTATGTTTTGGTGAATCAGAATCCCAAATAGAGCTATGAGCGGCCGCTTGTGCCTTCCCTCGCCCCAGAGCCCTCACTGCAGAGCCGCCATGAATGTTACAAAGACTCGGGGACGAGCAAATTGAAAAACGCTCTAAACGGGCTCAAAAATCGTCAAATCACTTACCTTTTTCAATAATCCGTCACGGATGTGCTTATTAACTAGCGACGTGTTCGTGTTAAATGGTTTTATTGTATTTAAGTATCTGTTTTTTAGCCGTAAACCCCGGGGAGTCAGGTCGAAACGAATCCGACAAAAGGAGCGTCTGGTTCGGTATGAAACTCCGCCCAGCGCCGCAGGGGGAGGAACTCCGAGGGAAAACATGCGAGAAAAAAAGGCGGAGGCTAAAACTTAAAAATAATATTTATTTTTAACATTATGATATATTTCTGAATGATATTTGGTGAAATGTTTATTCATTTTGCAACATTTTAAAGCGCTAATTTCTCAAGCCTTAAACTCACCTAAACCGAATTAGCAAATACCGTGCATGCATCTAACAATAATAAACTACGTTAATATTAGTTTACAATTGCTAGAAAGTTCTCTTTTATGGCGGAGCATTTACCAGGACAAAAATATCTACTGGTTCCCATGCAAAAGAGCAGGACTCTTTGCCAACCCTGCAAGGACTTCAAGTGCTAAACCGATTAGTTTGGGTGCCCACGTTCATTCTGCTGCCGCTGAGACTTACACGGCCTCCGCGCTCCAAAAACCTCGCCTCTGCAGCCCAAAAAACACTAGGCTCTAATTAGTGTGTTGAGTTGATCTCCATTTGACGTTAAACTGATGTGTTGGCAGAGACGATGTAGACTGACGGCTGCTTGTGCTTGAAGTTCCCATGGCTTGAACTGAGCGTAAAGATCACAGTCAGAGAGGCACCGTTTCCTCTCAGCCTGAGTAAAAGTGCCATTGACTGTATCTCGCCCTCATGCTCTCTGATTGTACACAATCGTCACGAGATTTCTTTATGTGAAACTGACCAATGGCACGAGGAAAGGAGGAGACAGCTGTGACTGACTCAACCCCCTCAGATTGACCAGGCCTGGGAGAGATGCTTCATACAGATCACTGGAGCGACTGAGAAAACAAGCATACCATTGATGAGCATTTATTTAGGTAGCATTTTGTGATATATATTGAGCCGAATGTTTCATGAATAGTGAGCATTAGTGGTTTGTGTGATCATTTCTCTCAAGATTCTGGTAAAGGAAAACTTGGAAAAACAAGTAAAATGGCAATCAAATTACACATTTTACAAGTCATGCTGAGCTTCTAAATATTTCACCAGCTAGACAATGTTCTTATTTAAAATAAAACTTGCTTGATTTATAGTGATTAATGATTTGAGAGTGAATTGTTCTTTTGGGTCAGTTCTTTTTGTTAGGGGTATTTTACTTGTTTCTTGTAACTGTCCTGAGTCAGTCTTACTGGTTAAAAACTAAATGCTAAAATTAAACAAAAAATGTATGCCTGTATGAAAATTATGCAAAGTGACTATAATATTTGAAATTCAGTTTATGTAAACTGTTTGTTTAGGTCTAATTACCAAATCTTTTCCACTCCTTATGGAAAAAAAATGTGTGGGAAGTCAGTTCTGAGTCATTATGACACAATTGTTTCATACATTTCCAAAGAAGATATTTTGAAGAATGTGTGTGGTAGCTATTGACTTCCATAGTATTTTTCCATACATGGAAGTCAATAGCTTCTGTCAACTGCTTGGTTACCAACATTCTTCAAAATGCCTTCTTTTGTGCTCAACAGGAGAAAGAAACTCATACAGGCTTGGAACAATTTGAGGGTGATTAATTGATGATATAATTTGTATTTTTGGATGAACAATCCTTTTAACTGATTTTTTTACTTCCCCAGAAAATGTTGTTTGACCAGATTACAGCCATAAATTAGGCGTATGTGCAAAACTTAATGTTGTGGAAGTGCGTGGATCAAAGTGAAGTTTGTTTAGGCCTTGTCCTCCTGGTTTCTATGCTTCTCTAAGCCTACAGACTTTTTTTTTGCCACCACTAAGTAATGGCCATGAGATGGCAGCAGAGGTGCATTAACAGAGTGACCATGCTGTCATTATTGTAGATCACTGCCACTACTGCATATGACTTCTAATGTTTTTCATTTCATATCTAGCACATTGTGTTTTATTGTCAGTTTGTCCTGTCCTTGTAAAATATGCCATCATAGTACAGAGAACATAAATGGTGCACTAGATAGAGGATACGTGGAGAGTATCTACTCTGAAAGTAAAATATATCCACCGGTGACTGATATATCTGGTAGTTTTTAAAAACTTAGAATAACTTGGGAAAACATTGTAGTGGCATTACCACCTAATACCACACTCATGTAACAATACAAGTCAATATGACAAAACATTATAGCACGTCAGTAAGATACACCAGCACAATTTCATTATTAATTTGATTTATGTGTAAAATTATGATTGTAATAAATAAAAACAAAAGGTGTAGTGTTAAATCAGTGCCATTATTTTATTAGGTTTGGGCCTGTACTCTTAACATTTACAAAGCTAAAACAAAGACCATAGTCATCATTGACATTCTACAGTAATATGTTAATAATCACAAAAATCTATTGTTGAACAGCTCTTTTTCTTTCATACTTGCTAAGGTCACTTTTTTCAACTTTGTGAAGCAACATAATATCTGAAACGAACTATCAAATGAAAAAAAGCACTACTACAATATGTGAGATCATAATGAAAACAGTAAAATGAATGTCGGTTTTTGCAGGGGAAAATACACATTTTGACATTACGCACACATAACAGATTAAATAACATCTTAGATGTAGTCCCTTCTTTATAAAAATAATTGTTTGCAAGATTATCTTTTTGATTGGAATGTACATGAGACACATTTAAGAAAATGGATTACTGCATTATACCAAATCTACACCTGTTTGGTATGTTTTTGCTTTAACAAATTATTTAGATTCTAGTTCTGTACCTCAAAAGACAAATATTCACCTATGAAGCTTGTTATTAAAAATAAAGACTAGTGCATTAAACAATCAAACCATTTTGTGTGCTCGGTGATATTTTAATCATAACATTATTCATCATAACAGAGATCATGTAAAACTTCACTTTTTAAACTCCATAAAACATTTTAAAATTACTTTTCTCTCTTTCATTTTTCACTCAGACAAACTAGTTAATTGAAATCCACTATAATCGAATGACTCTGTATATTTATGTATTATTGAAACTATTAAGACTACTCCTATGATTCTCTTTTAGTGTTCATGTTATATAAACACACAGGCCTCTTCGGTGCTCTGGTGAGAAAAATAGTTTCAAAACAGCTATGCAACAATTTTCATATGTTTTCTTCTTTCAAATAAACTGGTGACCAGTGTTTTGTTGCTATAAGCAATATTTATAGATTTTTTTTTTTTTTTTTTTGCCTTGAATACGACATAAATCTGTGTATTATTTGTTTAGCTACAAAAATATCAACCATATATAATTTGCATTAATGTCATTCTGTACAGTTGTTCATTTTTAGGAGTACATTGTATGTCACCTTGCAATGAAATAAAACAAACTGATAAGTAGAAAAGGCTTCATTTTAAATTTACCTTAAAGTGCTTCCTGTATCATTTGATGCTGACTGGATATCATAAATTCATTTAACCCTCCAAAACACACACATAGTATGATAACGTTTTAAATAAACAGAAAAAAAAAAAAATTAATAGTACAGGTGAGAAAGCTTTCTTCACGCAACAGATACATAGTTGCTCAAGTGACATTGAGCAACCTCTTAACACTTTTACATACGTATAAATATAATGTTTACATAATTTAAGCAAAAGCAAAATGGGGGAAACAAAATGGAGATAAAAACTGATTAATGGAAAAAAAACAGGCAGTACATGTGGACATCTCTGACTGAAAAGAAAGGTAGTGACAGGTGAGGAATGAGGTCATACTGGCATTTGCATCTCTGTATATTCATCTTGGCCTTCTTTGTCATCCAATGACGGCTCTGCATCATCTGCATCAAGCTGTCACATAGACAAAACAAACAACATTAAAGGCAAATAGCAAAATAAGATTAGTCCTGAAAACAAGATGTTACTGTACAGTGCAAAACTTTTTTCCATTATTTTTCAAAGTATATAGCCATAATATAAATTTAAATATATAGAAATATACAAAATATACAGTTGAGGTCAAAAGTTTACATCCCCCTTTCGGAATCTGCAAAATGTTAATTATTTTACCAAAATAAAGGGATCATACAAAATGCATGCTATTGTTTATTTAGTACTGACCTGACTAAGATATTTCACATAAAAGACGTTTACATATAGTCCACAAGAGATAATAATAGTTGAATTTATAAAAATGACTGTTCAAAAGTTTACATCCCCATTATTCTTAATACTGTGTTGTTACCTGAATGATCCACAGCTGTTTTTGTTGTTGTTGTTGCTTAGTGATAGTTGTCGAGTCCCTTGTTTGTCCTGAACCGTTAAACTGCCTGCTGTTCTTCAAAAAATCCTTCAGGTCCCACAAATTCTTTGGTTTTCCAGTATTTTTGTGTATTTGAACCCTTTCCAACAATGACTGTATGATTTTGAGATCCATCTTTTCACACTGAGGACAACTGAGGGACTCATATGCAACTATCAAAGGTTCAAACGCTCACTGACGCTCCAGAAGGAAAAACCATGCATTAAGAGCCGGGGGGTGAAAACTTTTGAACAGAATGGAGACGTGTACATTTTTCTTATTTTGCCTAAATATCTTTTTTTTTTCATTTAGTACTGCCCTTCAGAGGCTACAGAAGATAGTTACATGTTTCCCAGAAGATAAAAAAGTTACATTTACCCTGATCTTCAAATTGAAAAAGTTTTCACCCCCGGCTCTTAATGCATCTATTTTCCTTCTGGAGCATCAGTACTAAATAAACAATAACATACATTTTGTATGATCCCTCTTATTTTGGTAAAATAACTAACATTTTGCAGATTCTGAAAGGGGGGTGTAAACTTTTGACCTCAACTGTATTTTAATCTTTAATCTCACTATAAATGTACACAACTCCATAAGATATAACTAAACATGCTAAAAAAAAAACACTGTCAATACAGCAATATGGTACAGTTGTTAAAATACAAATAACTCATCTACAAATATCATTTTTCCTATCAACAAAAAGACAAGAAACACTCACACATTGTATCTCACGGTGAGTAAATATTCGGGACAGCAGGAACCTTCTGAATGGCACAGTGAGGACAAGAACAAACGGGAAGGCTAACGAGGCCGAGGTTGACATTACAGCCCACAGCACAGCCAGGCACACCAGCTGCAAACATGTGAACAAGTGCATGCGTAGAGTACGCACCTGAAATAGACAAGGCCATGGTTAAAGCACAGCTAAATCTGAGGAGACAATTTGAGAATGGCGTTCCAGACATACTGTCATCTGATTATTGATTTAAGAGCGGTGAATATTGTGCTTAGCGGAGTTCTCGATGACAAACCTTGCGGACATAGGTGTGGTCAGGATGGTACTTCGGTGGCATAAATAGCAGCATCATGCGTTCTGTTAGCTGGATCCCATTGAGAGACATCACTCCCATATAGAGGAATATACCAAACAACACAGCGATAGGAACCTGCCTCAAAACATCTCCAATCACAATGGAGAGACCTTTGGAGGAAAGAGAGTTTATCTACTGTCAGTTCCAAACAACAATCATTAAGAAATTATAACTAATAACTCAAGCCATTCACTGAGAGTAACATGTTAGAATTTATTTAGGGATGCAATGATATTAAAATGACCAATAAGACAATAATTATTTTTATGTTATGGCTAATAACCAATATTTTGAATACTATTTTGAATTAAAAATAAAACATTAAAAACAGGGTTGCCAGGTTTTCACAGCAAAACCCACCCAATTGCTACTCAAAACTAGCCCAATTGCGTTTCGAGGGGTTAAAATACACGTTTTTTTGGTGTCCAGACAATATTGTAAATGTATCAGCTGATATTAGATTTTAATTTGTATGTACCTATTTCTCTCATTTCTCCCATTACCTGATAACGATAAACTATATCAGCTGCTAAACACTGTGGTGCAGATAAAGGCCTACTGTAGATGATATTTATCATCCACTCACCTACTAGAAGAGCCACCAGAAATCCTGTTACTCTCTGCTCTTTCACTTCCTGAATGCGTGGTTTGTCACCAGGTGCAACGGCTTTGCTCATCACCGTAAGGCTATTTGCATGAGTGACAGAACGAACAGTAGCACCGGTCAACCACGGCAGCCCAAACAGCGCTGAAACACCACCCGCGACCACGATGATCAGCAGGTCCAAGTGAAACCCTGAACCCTTAACCAGCATCCTGTCCTTCTTGCTCACAATAAGACTGTAAAGGAAAACTGAATCAATATAAATCCAGGAATAATATAATGGAGGTTTATAGGTATGGTCAGAACAGGTTAGTGAATGCCGGTGACTCACGTGGTGATTTGAGTCTCCATGAAAATGAGGATGTAGACGAGCAGGGCAGGTAGAATGCTGGCAGCCATCATCCAAATGGGGAACTGGCCATCAGAGCCCAGTGGGTGTATTAACCAACCACGCTTGTCCGGGCTGGTCACAGAAAAGCCATCAGGCACACTTAGTTTCTATATGGAGAGGAAAGAAGTTTAAAGATCACAAATAGTGTGGGAGTCATGTGTCAGGTGAATTCTGGAGATATGGAGTCATTTGCTATAAAGACATACAAATATTTTCCAGTCTTTAATCAGTGAATAAGCTCAGGGTAACTTACAACCCTTAAGGTATGGTCACATCAGCGAAATATCACAGGCAAAAAGGTCCATTGTCTACAGAAGCACAGCTCACAAAGAAGTCACTTTCAAACCAAGCTGCTTTTTGTTGGTCAGCAGAGTGAATCTGCATGACCAACTTCAACATGTGAAATCTGTGTGAGGAAATCTTTCACCCTCACGCAAATTATGTGGATTCTTATTTAAGTGACTGGATACTGTCTACAAACATTTACAAACAGTAAATGTGACTGCCCTTTTACAAAAAAAGTACTGAGATAATACTTTGATAAATAGAGGTCTTGAATTCACTTTTCAAAATGTTACTTTACAAGAAGTCTCTTAAATCACAATGGCATATAAAATATCATAGAAAAAGTAAAAAATGAATGACTAAATTACTTTTATAAATCTTTGGTCTTAAAGGAATAGTTTGCCTAAAATGAAAATTCATAATTTATTCACCCTCCACTTGAACACAAAAGAAGATATTTTGAAGAATGCAGGTAACCTTATGGTAGCCTTTGACTTTCATAGTATTTTTTCCATAATATGGAAGTCAGTGTCTACTGTCAACTGTTTGGTTACCAGCATTCTTCAAAATAACTTCTTTTGTGCTCAACAGAATAAGAACTCAAACAGGTTTGAAACAATTTGAGGGTGAGTAAATTATGACAGAATTTCCATTTATGTGTGAACTATCCCTTCAAATTGTGTTTGCTTTTTATTCTTTACATTTTTTAAACATTTGTTTCCATTTACAGTTCCTATAATTTCCTCTAAAGTACTTCAGAAATGTCACATGTCTAAAAACATTTAGACGCAAGTAATTTTGAAATGTGTCATTTAAAATTTTGCTTGATGTACAATGAATTTGGGTGTTTCAGTGGAAAATGCTACGAGAAAACCAGTTCATAGATTATACATGAATCAAATTATATAAACACGTCTTCATGTCTCACCTGTGTGTAAGTGTCCTTAATGCTGTAGTCCAACAGAACCATGGTGGAGATTGCAATAGGCACTCCAAAATCTCCTATAGCCCTTCGGAGCTGAGCAAAAGATAAAAGACAACATCACTATGGTCAATGCCACTTTATCACACAAAGATATTTGACATGGTCATTAAAAACTTGTCCTATGTATATATGTTTATCTAGACATCTTGCGTAAATGGCACAAAACGGGGACACTGGCTTACCGTGCCAGGGAAAAAAGGGCTATTCTTGAATTTACGCAGATAGAAGGCAATGAAGAAGGTGCCGGACGTGAGCACCAGGGAGAGGAGAGCTGTGTTTGGCTGGTTTAGGGTTTGAGAGACATCTGGAGACCTGCCGTCACTTGTGGGCGTTGGTAAAGCAGTGTCGTTTTCTTCTCGCCCACTGCAGCTTCTGAGAGGATGATCCATGAAGATCTGCACAGTATACAAGGCTGTCTGAATATCCACTAATTGCTTTTAAATCTCTTTAATGAACATACACTACCATTCAAAAGTTTGGGCTCATTAACATTTTTGTTTTAATCAATTAATACTTTTATTCAGCAAGGATGCATTAAATTGACCGAAAAACATTTTGATCAAATAAATGCAGCTTTGGTGTACATAAACATTAAAATTCCAAACCTTTGAACAGTAGTGTAAACAACAACAAAAACAAAAAAACTCAATACTTTGCCCAGCTTGAAGAAGGTCTCGTAGATGAAGATGAGAGAGATAAGGAAGGAGAAGATCTCTTGGGTGAAGCGTGACACAAATCGCACCAGGAAGCTCCCTTCAAAGGCGACCGTGAGAACTACAATGATGATCAACCAGATTCCAATCCACATACGTCCTGTCAGATACTCCATTTCACTGGACTTGCAGAACTGCAAACACATTGATTCATATTCAGTTTTGCTGCCATATTATTCCAGTGAAACATTTCACATTTGAGTTGTGGGCCGAATTCACTAGACAGTTGTGCCAGTTTTGCATGCAAAAGTTCAGTCTTCCTCACTAACCCAGGTTCTAAATGCATTGCAATAGCACAGAAAAGTATTTCAGTTTATTATATACTGTGATTTTCAGTCCAAAGATGCCTTTATATTCAAATTATGCTCAATATAGAATGCTTTATTCTCAAAAATTAGCGCTATTTGCATGTATTTTTTTAAATGAAATCAACTAAACTATTAGCAGGCACATTTTTTTTCTTAGTGAATTGTAGTATTTGTATTCATTTATCAGAAATACTAACTGAATAGAAGGACTCTTCAAACACTAGAAGGGGTCCAGAGAAGCCCACCACCAGCAGAGGTTGAGCCCCAAGCAAACAGAACAACATTCCCTGCACGGCAGTGGAAATAATCAGCTCTGACACACCTATCAAACCATCAGTCTTTTCACCTGTGGAAGAGAGAAAGAATTTCATCAGGCAAAAGTTCCTTGTTTTCGATGCATCATTAATACAGTGGCTTATATAGTAAAAAGAAGAGCTCTGACTAACCCAATAGTCCTCCAAAAGTGATGGCAGGAGAAAGGGCAGCAAAGTAAATGAATATGACCGTGGCCATGCATTGAGGGCTCAGGGCATCCTTAAAATCACTGATGTATTTGGGGTAGCGGCGCCGTGCATCTCGGATAACCCCGCCAAACAGCCGACCCGTCCTCCGAAGAGGATCGTCTTCAGGTTTCAGAGGAGGATGAAGAGCTGAGAACATTAAGAACAAATGCAAAAGGTAATTCAATACATTTATTTTGGATAAACAGTAAACTGATCTGTTCACTTTTGTATTCTGAATATGAGCCTTCTACCAATGTCCTCGGGGCTCTTGGGTTCCTTGGCCTGTAGTTTGACCTCTTGTTCATGTCTCTTGTGCAGCATCTCTCTCTGGAAGCGAGCGATAGAATGCAGCAGCTCATCTCCTCCAACCTCAGATGGAGGAAGCACAATACTGCAGTCCAGGAAGCTGTTGATGGCTGTCAGCAGGTCCTGCCGCTCATCTGCCAAATACGCCGCTTCATGGAAGTGCTGAAAGAGACGTTTGAAATGCTGTTTATACTTCTGACAATGCGGCAAAACAAATGTATAAAGATATGTTTTCAAAGTCTTGCAGTAAAATTATCTTGTTTCAATGATTTTTAGATATTTATACACGACCATTCAAAAGTTTGGAGTTGGTAAGATTTCTTATTTTTTTAAAGAAGTCTCTTATGTTTGCCAATACTGCATTTATTTGATCAAAAATAAAGAATAAACAGCAATATTGTGAAATATGTGACCCTGGACCCCAAAACCAGTCTCAAGTCGCTGGGGTATATTTGTAGCAATACCCAACAATACATTGTATGGGTCAAAATTATCCATTTTTCTTTTATGCCAAAAATCATTAGGATATTAAGTAAAGATCATGTTCCATGAAGATATTTTGTAAACTTCCTGCCACAAATATATCAAAAACTTAATTTTTGATTAGTAATATGCATTGCAAAGAACTTCATTTAGACAACTTTAAAGGTGATTTTCTCAATATTTTTTTTCTCAATATTTTTTTTTTTTTTTTTACACCCTCAGATTCCAGATTTTCAAATAGTTGTATCTCATATCCTAACAAACCATACATCAATGGAAAGCTTATTTATTCAGCTTTCAGATGATGTATAAATCTCAGTTTCACAAAATTGACCCTTATGACTGGTTTTGTGGTCCATGGTAACATATTATTACAATTTCTAATAACTGTTTTCTATTTTAATATACTTTAAAATGTAATTTACTCCTGTGATGCAAAGCTGAATTTTCAGCATCATTACTCCAGTCTTCAGTGTCACACGATCCTTCAGAAATTATTCTAATATGCTGATTTATCAGTGTTGCAGTGTTGAATTTTTAAAGTATTCTTTGACATATAGAAAGTTCAGCAGCATTTATTTAAAACAGAATCTTTTGTAACATTATAAATGTCTTTACTGTTACTTTTGATCAATTTAATGTTTCCTTACTTGATTTTTTTTTTTTCCAAAAAGACAAAATTTTACTCACTCCAAATCTTTGAACGGTAGTCTATATATCATAATATGACACAATATTAATTTTGGGTGCATTATCTCTTATTTAATGAGACCTACTTTATCAGACATAAGTGTCGATATGGAGCGGCCGATTTGGTGGTAGTCAATGTTGGCATTGGGTGGGCCGAGCAACACGAAAAGAAACCGCACTGGAATCGGCACTTCTAGAACTGACTCTAACAGAACCGCTTCCTGCAGTCTCACAAAGGCCATGGTGGGCTGGTCCAGGAAATCCACACTACCTGTGAAAATCGAGATCATCTGCATCATGGCTTCAACAGATGTAATATGTTATGTGCTGTTAAATACGGACAGTTAACTGACCCACAAGGACAACGGTTGCTTCTGCATCCTCTGGGATCTTCTCAAGTAGCTTCAGCTCATGTTTAGATTTGGTCTTGTGCAAACCAAAAAACTGGGGTGTGTCTTTCTGTGGAAACAGAGAGTGAAAGTTCTAATTGTCTATTTTACCATTCTTTGCCTCTAAAAAAACACACACAGACTTTTATGTACACAGCACCTCATTCTTGTCTGAGTCTACACTAATGCGTGACTCAAAGTTACGTAGTGCTCCGATGAGCGGGTCTGTGGCAGGGGGCTCCGGTGCAGCGATATGGTTACTGCTATGGTAATGAGATATGAGAGAGCCAAGGCTGGTTGCTGAGATGTTCCGTTTAAATAAGCTGTGGTCCTTGCCATCACTCGGATGACTGACAAACAGAAGAACAACAAAGCATGATCCAAATGAGTAAGGTGTTCTTTATGCAGTGTAATGTTCAAATAACCTATGTGAAACTAACCTGTGTTTGAGGAGCAGGGCTCGAAGCACATTGGCTCTGTCCTGTGCTCTGATTTGATCTGAGATAATCATCTGCTCCACAACCTGATGAGCAATACTAGGCAGTGTCTTCTGGTCAAGATCCAACAACACTGCACCTGTAAAATTACACCACTAGTACATCAGACACACCAAAAAGCATTATAAATAGGTAAGAAATCAGAGAAATTTAAACTAAATTTAGCAATCAATTCACACATTGTATTTGTATTCCTCTCTCACCATGTGAAATGGTCTTGCGGAGCTCCAGCAGGCTGCGGAATGAGAGTGAAGCTACATGAGGTTTGCCCCAGCGCTCTGTCTCCTCCTCCACATCCTCCTCAAACTTTATCCAACGTGCTGTTTCCTTCCAGTGCATCTCTTGGTTCTTATCCATCAGTAACTCATTCAGCTCAACAAACACCTGAGAGAACACATACATTTATGATTTATGTGACCTTTCTTTTTTTGATGGAAAGCCATATGTTCATGTTAGAAGAAAACATGTGTTCATTGAGTCAGATTAGGTTCAGTAAACATTCTTTCTATAAAATGTAAAACATAAGAGTTTACAACACCTCACAACCTTACGGAAAAAAAAATGTTCACGCATCATTGCAGGCAATGCTAAAAATTCATTTGAGGAAGCAGGCAAGATTAAAATTAGTTTCCTTGTGGATTATATCTGTAGTTTTGTTTTTTGTTTTTTCTTTCAGTCAGGAGCAATCTTGAGCAATCTTTTCAGGCAAGCCATCCAAAAATATCTGCAGATTTCAGCTGTTGGAAAAACCTAATTTATTGTGTTGAAGTTGATGATGTTAGTAGAGCTGTTAAGTTATCTTAAAGCTAATTTTAAGCATTTGAAATTCTCTGAGAAATTTCTAATAGGTTGTTAGAAAAGAGTTTTTTGTTTATTTATGAGTAACATCACTATTTGAAGAGACTTTAAATTACACATGTCAAATGTGAATCCTAAATATATTGTGTACTTTAAAATTTACTTTTGGGGTTAAGATTTTTTAAAGTTTTTGAAATAAGTTTAAACACATCAGTTGAAAACAGTTGTGCTGCTTTATATTTTTGTAGAAACTATGATATTTTTTTCTGGATTTTAGCTGAATAGGAAGTTTAAAAGAACAGCATTTATTTTAAATAGAAATCTTTTGTAACATTATAATGTCTTTAACTCTCACCTTAAGTTCTAAAAGTATTCATTTCTTTTGGAAAAAATATCTATAATTGCCACTTGATTCGACAAGCATGTAAACTCTTATCATTTACATTAAATGTTAAAGTCTCTTTAAGTAATGTTACAAAAATTAAAATAATGTTAGTAATGTTAACAGACCTATTCTACTCATAAATCAAAAAGTGGCATTCTATAATGACTGAACAGCTCTACACAAGTACAGTTCTACCAGCTTAGTTATATACAGTTCTGATACTGTGACCATCCACTGCCTTCCACAAAACCAGTGGTACAGATTTCTTAGCAAACAAGTGGTGAGTAAAAACCACACACAAGCTTCAGCTGTTCCACAGCTCTGTGTCAACCTACCTTCAGCTGTCGGGCATGACGAACCCTGTAGTCCATGTAACAGGGCCATGATCTCCTCTAATAAACAACAGCAGGCTCAGTGAGCCAATGGTAGTGATACACCAGCTTTATACAGCATGCAAACTAAATCTAAATCTTTTAATGTATTTTCTCATCAAGTATAAGAAAGCATTATAGCTAAAGTAGGCAAGTTGGTATGCTACTGAAAATTTTGTAGGTTGATTTTCTGAAAACATTGTTCTTTTTGTTTGTGCATTTTGACCAGCCAAACACAGCAATATCGACTTTGCTAATCGAGCAAGTTTGGGGTGGGGCTTTTTGGGAAATAATCTTTTAAGATTTTAATAATCATATTTTTACAATTCTGTTATTGACCACTACAAACTACACTCTTTAAGGTAATACTGATGACATAATATGCATTTTTTTATTAGCTACACCAAACAACCAAGCCTAGAAATTAGCTCCAAGTGGACAGGGGAAAGATAATCTAGTTAGCTGGTGTCTCACCTCATGAGGGGTTCGATCCAACTTGGTCCGGATACGACTGCTGGGCTCTTTGTGGTCCTTGCCGATGTGAACCACCTGACCTTTAGCACTCTTCTTAACCAGGTGCCGCCGCACACCAGGGACATCTTCAAACCTGTGACCTGCAAGAAAGACAGCAAGACGATGCTGAAATACTAAACCAAGAGTTAAAAACAAAAGAAAAGTCAGAAAAACACTGAACACACTGTAACACACCAGAAAGTCTGTGAGTATCAGTAACTCAGGTGCTTACCTATCCCTGACAATACTGGCTACATTACACACAATACTCAGCATCCAAACACAGAAACACACTGAAAACTCAACTGGGCGCTCACTAGAACATGACTCAGTTTTGTGTCTCAAAGTGATCTATTGTTCAGTCAAAATTATCTGTATTTACAGCACACACACAAACACACACGCATACAAAAGAGACGTCAAAGGCGCAGTTGTAGTGGGCAGCTCTGCACCCTTTGAGAATGTCCACATTCCTGAACCACAGCCATAGATGGTTAGATGTACAGACTGAGAACATGATTTATTCTCAGAAGAATGAGAACAGAAAGGTAAATAAAGGAGTCCTTTATAACCTTAGAAAAAAACTGAAAAGATGGCAGGAAAACAAACACATTTTCCAGCACTGAAAACACGTAACTGATGACCTATGATCAGCTGAAATGCCCAATACTCACTGAAAAACAACCAATCTCACTAATAACTAATATAATGCTACACTATACCATAGGAGGTACTTAAATAGGTTTCAGGGGTACTTGGAAAATTCTGAATTTGCTGTTAAACATTAAACAGAATTCATCATTTTAAAACAAAAAATATTTAAAAGGCTATTGAAGTGCTAACATATTCAGTAAGGGAAAAAAGTTTTACCAATGTGTAGATATGTATACAGTATATCACCTAACTGATAAATTAGTAAATATATTACTAATAAATGTTAGATTGCATTGTATCATTGATTGTATATATTATTATATATCATTGAGTATGTATATATTATTTTTTAGGATGTACATTCAATTTTTATTTAATTATAATGATCATCATCATTGTGATCATTCTTGGATACGTCTTCTACATTTGTTTACGCTTTTATTTGAACGAAAACAGCGTATCCGTGTGGTGCAGCTGACACAGAACAGCGTACGCAGTTTGCAGATGTTTCCGATGGCAGATGGGGTATTTTGGCGATGTCTTTCATACTTTTCTGGGCCTTGACAGTGTTATTTACTTGGCAGTCAATGGGACAGTCACAAACCTCCCGGTTTTCATCTAAAATATCTTAAATTGTGTTCCGAAGACGAACGAAGCCGTTATGGGTTTGGAACGACATGGGGGTAAGTAATTAATGACAAAATTTTCATTTTGGGGTGGAGTAACCCTTTAAACAAACCTTACCGGCCACAAACTTTTGAAAGGTGTATGATTTAATAAAATATAATATTTACACATAAATAAATGCTAAACTCTTCACTGGTCTTACGTTGCCAAATAAATTTTTTTTCAAATTTTACACGAACACACATACTTACTTTTAATGCCATCCAGGTCAACGGTGGCGAGCATCTGTGCCTCGCTCTCATCAGTGGGCATGTATTGGTAGTGTTCTAGTGAAGTGCCCGTCATGTTGCCCGTCCGGCGGCGTTCCTGCAGATCATAGCTGCGGCCAGAATTCAAACTTGGAAACAAACATGGTGCAGAAACTCGTCTGCCATTGGGCAGATTACGAACCCAATTTCTGCCCCTGCAGTGGTAACAGAACATAGTGAGGTTGAACACATGTATTTGAATCTTTCAATGTGTTTGTGTACGTGTGGGTGCGCATGTACACTTACACAGTTGTTGTAACATTTTCTGGGATGCTGATACTGGTGTGAAGCGTTGAATGGAGTATGATTGGCAACTTTCGTTGTGGTGAGGCTTTACCGTTCTTCTTTACAGTGGAGTCGGGATCATCTTCTGATACAAAAAACTGTGAGCCAACAAGAGAGAAGTTAGTAAGATCATAACAAGTAGTGTGTTTGTGTGTGTGTGTGTGTGTGTGTGTGTGTGTGTGTGTGTGACTTGACTACCTGTGCGTCCACCTCTGTGTCTGTTTCCGGTGTAGGTGTAGTGGTGACATTGCCCTCTTTATCCTGCTGGCTACAGGAATCTTCATCCACCTCTTCATCCTCTCCATCCTCATCTATCGGGGGAGCTGATCCCATAGATGAACTCCTCCTCCGCCCTGAGTCCTTCCGCTTTCTTCCGGGCTTTTTCCTCCGGCCCTCTGGGAGGTGTTTAGACAGAGGGTGGTGAATGTGTAGAGAGGTGTGACGGTGATCTACAAATGCCAAAAACATCAGACTTAGAAGAGCATCACTACAGAGCCCCTTAAGGGAAATGGTCATGGTAAAAAAAAAATAGATAGGACAAAAAAAAAAATCATATTTCAATGTGTTTGTGTTCCCCTGAGAAACTCTGCATTCCCTTGCAAAACTTTTGAGATAGAAATAATATAAGGTGGGAGGGAAAACTATGTTTCAGTGCTCTATATTGCAAACAAACACAAAGTTTCTAGTGAAATGCAAATTTTTCTTTGGTGAGAGAATGCAAAGTTTCTCAAGAGAACACAATACTTCATAGGAAACCGCAAATGCATTGAAATAAAACTGAATTTCCCCTTAAGGGCTTCATAGCCTCACTAACTATCCATTAAGCCATTTATGACTCATTGAGCATTTACTGATTTAATTTCTGCGGACCATAGAAGAAAGGCATACAGATGTGGAATGATATGAGGAAGAGTAAACAATGACAGGCTTTGACTTTTGTTGTTTTCTTAATATTAAAAAAATTTGTGAAATATTTTAGAAAAAACCCATAAAACACTATAAATATCTATAAAACAGTCAAATTAATATGCATTCTCATTTAATTTAGTCATTTATAATATGAAGAATGCTTTTAAGGCTATAGACCAGATGTATCAATAGTAAAGCTCTCACACTCAAAGTCCTCCTCATTAAAGGTGCGGTGTTGTTCGATGGGCACATGCTGGGGGGGTGTGAGGATCTGCTGGAAGCGCTGCACTCCCAGTGTCTTGTTCAAGTCCCCTTCATCATCATCATCATCACATCGCTGAGGCGGAGAATGCACTGCAACTGGCTACATGTAACCAGAGAGAAAAATATTAACTTTCATTTCGTTTCACAGGCAGCCGTGCCTAATGGATAGAGAGTCGGACTTGTAACCCAAAGGTCGTGGGTTCGAGGCTCGGGTCTGGCAGGGATTGTAGGTGGGGGGAGTGAATAACCAGCCCACTGCTCCGGGTGTATGTTCACTACTGTGTGCATGCACTTGGATGGGTTAAATGCAGAGAACAAATTCCAAGTATGGGTCATGATACTTGGCCACACACCACTTCCCTTTCCCATTTCAAGTAGCCTATGTAGATATCAAAGCAGAGGTTATGCAGGAAAGGAGAGTCATTCAGACATGCATTCTCAGGTTCTAATTTGTATATCATAGACAAGGTGAAATAATTTATAGAGCACAGTTTATACACAATGCTAATTCAAAGTGTGTTACATAAAAATGATTTGAAAATGATCATAAACTATCCGTAACAGATGCATAAGAAAAATAATAAAAAGTGATTTAAAATTTATTCAAAATGAATTAAACACAAATAAGGAGAAAACAATATATAAATAAGATGATTTTTGTATAAATCTTATATAAATATATCTAATACATGAAATCTCCCACAATAAAAATGCCTTTTTCTCTGAAAAATAATTTAAAAATTACTAGTGTATTACTATACACTGAATATTTTCAGTTGATATAAATAAAAGATTTGTCATCACTGCTTGTATTATTCAATAAACAAGCTACTTGTTCCATACTTATAAATACTGTAATCATGCATGCAAAGAAAAAAGAAAAAAAGGACTCATGTTTTGCCTGGTTAGCCCCTGCTGGTACATGCTGGAACTACACCATCTGACTCAAAAAAAGCCTCTTTCTCCAATGACAGTCATTCAAAATTAGCCGTGCATCATGACAAAATACATCTTATAAAAATAAAATGTACTTTCATATTTTACAGTTTGCCTTCACCCAATCAGCGCTGTCATGCCATTTTCCTGAATTAGCTGATTAATCAGTCACCTGGCATTTACAGCTCAGCTGATTGGCTAAAATAAAATTTGGATGCAGAATTAAGTGCTTATATAACTCACAGTAGATTACAAATATCACAAACATCCAGGAGTCAGCTCTCAAAGAAATGATGGTGAATGCTCTAGGTATTACATTGTTGACCTCCTTCATAGTAAATGAATGACATATCTGTATACATTTATGGATGGTATCTCTCTCTCTATGCTCATTTTCTCATTCCATCTCTTCTCCCCCGCTGTCTTTGGTATGCTATCCTGAGGATAAACTGAGGCTTGTGGTCATGTGCTTCATTTAACTCTGTGTTTTGACAGAGGGGCCCTGCTCCGGGTAAAACTAACATGCCCACAGATAGCAAACTCTGGCACGCACATGCTCAATCAAGACGCAGCATCCTGTAGCTCATCCCACCAGAGCCACAGAGAGTGAGTCAGCACTCCTACAGCCACTCACAGAGTCGCTCCAGTACATCATGACTAAAGTCAGCCAGTGATGCTGAATGCGTCAAGGAGCCTTGTGAAGCTGTTGGACCATGGATGTCTCGCTGCTTAGGCTTGTTAAGAAGCCTGGTATGATACACACATACCAAACTGCCAAAGAGGTGAACCAAAAAACATAATGTGCGTTAGTGACCGGCTGCTCTTGTCAACCACTGAGACAATCAAGACCCTGAAAGGTCTTCTGAGTGCACTGTATAGCCATGGCAGCCGCATGCTAGGTAGCCCTCAAGAAGAGGAAGCAGAAGATGTGATATCAAGTATAGAGCTGATTCCTTGCAGCAGAATCTAATCAGATACTTATCTACACCCCCAGCTTCTGACATCATCAGCCATATCTATAGTCACATCCCGATCCCTTACACACATAGTCATCTTCCTATTTACAGAACTTTCACTTCTTAACACAATATAATGTAGGCATACAGCTAAGTTGTATTTACTTATAGTCAGAGAACTGACTATGATATGACTATGATAAAATTATTATATACGCGTATTGAGAAGTTATATCATGATGTGTCAAGTGGATTTTTTTATGCATCTTTCAAAAAATATTTTATCCTTGAATTATTTAGCATGATTATTGATGGTAAAATGCATGTGTATAATACCATGAAAAACAATCACCCATCCTGTCACATGTATGTTCCCGTTTAGTTCCTGTTTTTCCTTATTTGGTTTAGTTCCTGTCCTCGTTATTAGTTTATTATCATTCAGTCTGATCACCTGTGTTCAATTAATCATCTCATTTGCTCCTTTGTTTCCTGTCCTTTATAAGCCTTCAGTTTGTGTATGTTCTTTGTCTCGGATTAATGTTATTGTCAATGGTTGATGTGTGTTGATGCTTATTAAAGATTCTCTATGTTTACTCCTTGTTCGTGCGCTATTTCTACAACCACGACCCTGTGATACATCCACATGTCTAAATTTTATCCATCCAATGAAGTTTCAACTTCTACAGGTCACTTGTGTAATAATTTAGAACATAAAAAAAAAAATACAAATATCAAGGCTTCTCCACTCAATATTATGGAAGCCCGTTTCCACCACTGAATAAAAAATAAAGGTAATTGTGACTTTTTATCTCACAATTCTGACTTTTTTCTCATAATTGCGTGATACAAACTCGCAATTCTGAGAAATAAAGTCAGAACTGTGAGATATAAACTCACAATTCTGACTTTTTTTCGCAGAATTGCGTGATGTAAATTGTGAGATATAAACTTGCAATTCTGAGAACATAGTCTTTTTTTCCCCCCTCAAAATTGGACTTTAACTCGCAATTGCGAGTTTATATCTCGCAATTCTGTGAAAAAAAAAGTCAGAATTGTGAGATAAAAAGTCGCAATAACCTTTTTTAATTTTTTGTTCAGTGGTGGCTTCCATACAATACTACTAAATATCAAGTCAGGTTAGTTTATCAGGCTAACATAAACAAATACATGTACTGAACCCAGATCCCCTTTGATGCTAAACTATTCCATCAGACTTAGGGGTCGTATACACAGAATGTGTTTTTGCATTTAGCTCCTCTGCTTTTCTATTGTTTTTATATCTAAAAAAGAGAGCTAGATAGACGTGTTTGAACATTGTGTTTGCGTCTTTTGCAGGGTCCTGTGCCCTGCATCTTGCGTTTTTAAGACAAAACCGTGCTTAATGTCCCCTTATTCAGTACAATCCAGTACAGTACGTCCTAACCAGTTGTAATACAACCAACAAGTGATAAAAATGTATCTGTCATGTTAATAGCCATGACCGCTACAAGTGACACTATGGAGCAAGAACAAAATTATCACTGCTCATTTATATTAAATTTATCAAACATGGACGATGAGAGACTGACTGTGTGCATTTAGAATCATATATTATATGACAAAATCCCTTAAGTTGTATGGGTAACACGTTAGTATAGTGACAAATTCTCACTATTAACTAGTTGCTTATTAGCATGCCTATTATTAACATACTGGCTGTTTATTAGCACTTATAAAGCACATATTCTGCATGACCATATTCTACTTCCCTAATCCTACCCAATACCTAAACTTAACAACTGCCTTACTAACTAGTAATAAGCAGCAAATTAGGAGTTTATTGAGACAAAAGTCGTAGTTAATTGTTTGGTAATAGTGAGAACTGGACCTTAATAAAGTGTGACCGTTGTATGAAAATACAAGGTGTGTGTTTTTACATTAAGCCCTTATTTTTAAGCTCTATTTTTAAGTTGTGATCCAAATGTACAAGAGGGACCAAACAGATGGGAACTTTTCTGATTGGCTGTTTTTTTATTGTGTTGCATCACACGTCTTATGACAGACAACTGCTTTTTGCAACAACCTAGTTAGGATATTGTAGACATAATTCTTATCCCATCAAGCGCACCAAGTGGGGACTGTTATTGGTGCCCCAGGTGCACGAAGCCCCAGTAAACACACACACACACTCACATTCCACCTCCTCAAATCCATCTGTCTCTGATTTGCCTCCATTATATACACCTGGCTCAAATATTTCTGATATAACTCAAAGCTTTGTGTTTCTGAATACTGAATCCTCTACACATGGATTAAAGTTTTTTTCAAAGGATGAAATGTGATGCTCCTGTCACCTCATTTTCCTCCCTCCATCCACACAGCGAGCGACTCATATTAACTTACACTTTCCCACAGAAATGTCATTGCCTCTGTGAGATCTGAGAACGATTTTAAAATGGGGAACAATGCTCAGCCTGAATGAGCTGAGATCCTGCAGAATTACACAATCATTTTACCAGACCGAAAATTACTTCACAGTGAACCCGCTGATGACCTTTATTTAGCTCTTTTATCTCATCACAAAAACCCCCAGATCTTTTGCATAATCTCATAATCAAAACACCATCATGTAATCAGGTATTAAAATTATGTTTCAGGATGTTCTGTTTGTTCCACCTACTCTGAAGTAATATTTATTTCAAGAGACATTTCCTGTGACAATGTCCACTTTATGTATGATATGATATAATAAACTGATATCATACCTAACATACAGGATGTTTCTTCACTAACAGAATGTGACTGCTTTAATTAGTAATTTTGCCTTATTTTACACTTAAAAATATATAAACATCCTTAAAAAGACCTTATTACATGCATGAGATACTAAGACCTGTTTTTTGTTTGTTTGTTTTACAAAATATAACTTGAATTACCACACTGGTAAATATTTCTTTTTAATTCATTTTAATACATTTTGATCATTTTTAAAATTGTAATACATTTTATTGACTATACTTCACTTATTAATGATTAAACATTATTTCTATATTTTATGTACTCATGTATATACTTGAAATTAAATAAACAATTGTTTTTTTCAATAAATGGTTTTATTAAAAATATTATTTAAAAAAATAAACTAGGTTTATGCTTAAAGGAAAAATTTCACCAAAAATGAAAATTTAGTCATTATTTACTCACCCTCATGTCGTTCCAAACCTGTATGAGATTCTTTCTCATGTTGAACACAAAAGAAGATATTTTGAAGAATTTTGAGAAACCGAACAGTTATTGATCCCCATTGACTAGGGAAAGAAATACTATGGAAGTCAATGTGGACCATCAACTGCATTCTTCAAAATATCTTCTTTTATGTTCAACATAAGAAAGAATCTCACACAGGTTTGGAACGACATGAGAGTAAGTAAATGATAACAAAATGTTCATTTTTGGGTGAACTATTCCTTTAAAAAGAAAAAAAAATCAATGGAGTAAAAAAAGTTGATGTTTAGCTATTTTTCCTGAAAAACAAGACAATGTGTGACTTGTTTAATTTGAAAAAAAAAGTTATAAAGTTATAACTACTGTCTGGTGCCATAACTAGCTGCTTAACAATCATCTACTGTTCAAATAATTCTATTATGTAACAATATTATTCACACTGCAGAATCATCAATAAGAGTTTTATCAATACAAGCTTTGTTGGCAGGAGGTTTGATTTCTTGATTGTTACCGCTGAGAGCCCCTGTACCCATCATGAGTGTAAGAAGCAAGTCTATCAAGCCATGCATGACCCTTTGAGGAGCAGAAAACCACCCAGATGAAGGCTAATTGAAACACTACAGTTTTCCAGGAACATATTAAAAAAAAACAGACACAGTCTGCACAGCACCTCTTCATCTCTGCTGTATAATGACACAATGTGCTCCTCAGAACTAAACTGATTTCTAGGTATGGCACATCAGGTGGCTCCATCCCCATGGTTACACAAATTGTTTTTAAATCTTATTCTGGTGAATCAGACCTCTAGAGGATCAATGGCAATTGAGAGCACACCACTGCTAAATCTCACCAAATCAGCAGAACAGATACTTAATGATGTTCCTAAGCACATATAGCACACAAACGCACACAACAATCACCCACTGCTGAAAATAAACCAAACCTGTACCCCTAACACTTTGGCAGCTATTTATGCCACTAGTTCTTCTGTGTGCCAAAGAAAACACTAAGCTGCACAACATCGGAGAGCCAAAATCAGAGATCTGCTGCTTTCTGAAAGCTTTACCTGCTTAAACCCAACAAAAACACTTTAAATATTAATGTAACAATGCTGATTGTCCGATTTTCTGCAATCTACATTTGAACTCTCCTGAAGTCAACTGTATTTTCAGCGGCTGTTTGAAAGCGCACTACTAAATATACCGCGATATACAAAACCTTACAACTACAAAACGTACAAATACAAACCTTACAACTACAAACTTTACAGACCAGTGTAGTTTGATTCACAAACAAATGACTCTTATGAACCGATTCTTTTTAAATAATCACAAACACAGCGTAACCAAGTGTAGTCCAATTCTCAAACAGAATGACTCACATGTTCTGGTTCTTTAATAAACTGCTAAAAAAGGCACTATTTGAATCAGTACTGAACACTGCCCTGTATTATTTGCAACAGGTATATTGTGTTAAAAAAGTAAACAGGGTCACTGTCTCACTCACTTTACTAATATTTTGTGTTTAATAGAAAAGCAGTGGATGAATACTGATGAAACTAACCTTAGATGTACTGTATAGGCAAAACATATTCCAGCTTAATCATCGTCATAGCCTAAAAAATTAAAAAGTTAAAGATTACTTACCAAATGCCTCGTCAAGCCTGCGGCTGAAGTGACGTCAGTGGCATCCTGAGGGTCACTCATTGCTTATGGTCAGGTTTGTAGGAGGTGCTGTAAAGTGCGCTGGCTTTAGCCCTTTTCTCTTTCACTCAGACTCAACTGGGAACTTTCGGGCAGCATAACCTGAGGTGACACATGGAAAAAGAAAACATCTGCTTGGTTAAAAGTTCTCCGACAGATCAATTTACAATATTTTAGAGACAACCTTTAATGTTTCCTCACTGAGCTTCTGTTTTTTTTTTGTAGTTTATTGAGAAATGCAACACTGAGAAAGCTCTCGACTTTAAAGAGACTTTAATGACCATTAAAACCTTTCCATTAATGGCCTAAAGTAAAGATCCATATAGTTAAACAGTAACATAAATGATACATTCTGTGAAATAGCATATTGCTGGAAATCTTTCAAGGACCCAATATATGGAACAATTTTTCTTCCATGTCATTTCATTGATTATTATGAGAGAAAATGGCAAAATAATTTGTACTCACAAAAACTATTGTAACATCCCATATATGCACATTTTCAAGTTTAAAAATAAATTCTGAAGAGTAAAATATAAATCACATTTCCCTAAGAGGCGTTTTCCTGTCCTTGTAAAACCAAGGAGACTGGGGGCTGGAATATGTGCTTTTCAATGATACATTTTATCTTCAACTTGACGTTTGTATGCTGCATTAGAGAGACATTCAGACACTGTAAATCTCTCTGAGCACCAGTCAGCAACAAGGTCAAAGCTCATATACAATATCACAGTAACAGCATCTCATATAAATTGGGCAGGGGATGGGAAATTCTGTAACATTTCTCAATGGAAAATACCAAAATTAGAAGCCACATCCTTATTCAGATCGATAGAGATGTAGGTGTCATATCAGTATGTGAAAGGTCACAGTATTCATTTCTTCCTATAGGCCACCAGTAAACAAATTTTTAAAGGAAAAAGCATGAGTTGTTTATAATATTATACTTATAAAGGACAAGTTAACAATGAGGAATCACAAAACCACATGGCAATTGAAAAAAGGAAAAGAGCATGACATTAGAATACAAACATCTTGACAAAAGAATCATTCATACCTGTGAATGCCTAAATATGAGAACACTAAAACCGTTGCCATTGCAGTCTAAGTGTGCCTGCTCACTCAGCTTATCTATTTCCCCTGACTCTTTCTTGCAGTTTCCTGTAGCACCTTCCATTCAAAGGTTAAGTAATGTATGTGACGTTGGTGAAGCATGCACTTGCCTAAACAGAGAACACTCTTTTTAAGGCTGAGTAGTTATAATGGCTGGAGTTCATGTGCACTGTTTCCTTTCTTATTAGGACTTAAAATGTCTTCAACATTTTAACAAGATGTTGTTTTACAAAGTTATGTTAAACTGTGAAACTAACTGTGTTATGCTACACTGTGATGTGTTCAGATCCATGGGTTGATGACATGACCTCAATTTGGTGAAGGTGCTCTATTTTCAAACTTACACTTCATATGTTAAACTTTTACTGTGAATGCTTTTGATGTACCTTTTGTAACAAGGCCTTTTGCTTTGATCCAGGGTATCCAATCCTGGTCCTGGAGAAGCAACGTCTTGCAGTGTTTAGCTCCAACTTGTGAAGATTCTAGTAATCCTGAAGACCTTGATTACTTGGGTTCAGGTTTGTTTAATTGGGGTTGGAGCTGAACTCCAGGAACAGGACCGGACATCCCTGATTCAAGCTGCATTATCTCCACATTGTTGTGTTAGATTTGATGATCATTTTGACGAGCGTGATTTGAGAAGGATCCAAAGAGCATCTTGCACTTTAATGGAAGGAAATCTGAACTTTTATACAATGTGGTTCACATGGTCAGTGTCATATATTTCTACAGTCTTAAATATTTCACATTTCTTTGCTCTGAACATTCTTTTTTTATTATTCTAAATTCAAAATCATAAAACATTTGCTTTATTTGGAGATTTAAAAGTGTCCTCATAATATATATAGTTTATTTCAACCTAATTTCTTTGTTTTATGTTTGTCAAAATCTTGAAAGTTTAAATAAAAATGCCCATATTTTCAGTGCATCCTCAGACTTTTGGGTACACTAAAGGTGACTGAGGACAGTGATTCAGCAGAGATGTTCACCAGAGACTATGAGCATCCACACTGTGAGGCTTACGCTTATGCTGCTGCTGTGTGAACACTAAATTCAGAACCGTGATATAAATAATAGTTTCTAACAAAAAAAAAAGACATGCAATATTGCAGTTTCTTTACAGCATACAATCACAGCACATTGGCTGTTGCTATGTTCTCCATGCTATTTGCCTGTCTGGTGACAATAGATGGTCAGAAATAGAAAAAAAAAATGTCAGAGCCGTGTAGATAAACATGCAACTCAACAACACTGCATTGCTTTATATTTAGTGCTAAATTTAGATAAATGTACATTTTTATGCATATTTATGCACCTGGTAAAGTAACTTGCAATGCATTCAAGATATTAAAACTAAATATTTTATCAGTCTATGCACTCCCTAGGAATCAAACCAACAATCTTGACGGTTCTTAGCACCATGCTCTACTGTTTAAACAATAGCAACTCTAAATAGAACAAGTTTGTTAGAAAATGAGTAAAACCTTCAGTATTCCAGTCCATTAGAAGAATGACTGAGTCATCCAATGCTCTTAATCTGGGCCAAAGTCATTGTTACTCTGATACCAAGCGTAACTCTAGACCCCTCATCATCACTGGGCTGGATATACAAAGGATGAAAGAGAGAAAGAACCACATTCCTGACAATCACAGACCAGTGACAACAAAGAATGAGCAAAAAACATGATTATGATTCGTTCAAGCATATTTCTAAGCGTATAATTCCTCTCTCCCTGATCGTGTGTATAAAATTGAAAAATTCCAACAGGAAACACTTTGTAAGACAGGAAGGGCTGCAGTTACATTTTCAGCAAAATACAACTCCAAACACTTTACATGCCTGTTTTTCCACCACAAAAATATGAACATACCCTTCCTATATAACAAGCACCAGAAAACCAAAGATATCAAACTTAAAACTTTCTCTTTTTTTCTCTGAAACATATATTTCAAAGAACAACCCAGTGTTTTTTGTCCATACAATGAAAATCAGAGGTCACCAAAAATGGTTCAATTACCATCATTCCTTAAAATATTATCTTTCGTGTTCCACAGAAGAAACTAAGTCATACAAGTTTGGAATGACATGAGGGTGAGTAAATGATGACAGAATTTCCAATTTTGGGTGAACTGTCCCTTTAACTAGACCTTGTTACATAGAAGAAAGGCACATGCTTTGCTTCTAACAGAGAAACACAGAGAGAGAGACTTACCTCAGAATGCTCACTGCAGGGAGGCTACAGCTACAGCAGTCATTGTAGTGTGATGGCAAAGACCCACTGAAGCCAAACAGCCACCGAAAGGCAGAAAAAAAGAGACACAGAGAAGGAGGAGGGACAGACAGGAGGTGAAAAAAGGCAGTGATTGGAGAACAGAAAAGCTGTTCTGGAAGTTGAAGTGCACTATCCTTTCACCCTAACCTCTCTGTTTCTCTCTCTCTCTCTCTCTCTCTCTCTCTCTCTCTCTCTATCTGTCACACACATGCTGTTCACTTCCAACCTTGAGGCACCCACTGATAGCTGTCCCTCCCCCCTCGATTAAGTTTCCTCCTTTAGCCCTCTGACAAACATGTGACCAAATGGACATGACTCAACAATACGGCTCTGTGGCAATAACTCCAGGAATCATTTGAAAAAGACTGAGGTACACACATCCTAGGCTCTGTTTGGCACCTATGGATATACTTCATATATGTCCATGTACGCTGAATTCGGCAAATATTTAAATGTTAAAATACATTTTCAGTAGTAATGCCACAAGACTTAAAAATATGCACCTTAACATGGTTTTAGTATAAAAATTGCTTACTAAAAGTGTAACGTTACATCCAATTTTACAGCCTTGTTGGCATTACAATGAAACAACAAACTCTAAAATGGCAGTAAGACAGCTTTACAGATTAAATACACAAGTTTTAACAGAAGAATTAATGTATATTCATTTATAAAATTACAAGCTTCACATTTCTGCTTTTAAATCCTCCATAAACTGGCTCCATTAACTTCCATTATAAGTGGCTCATAGTAGCCCTGTTTTTTGTTTGTTTTGTTTTGTTGTTGTTTTTTTTTAATAAAATAAGGGACAAATCTAAATAATTTTTGTGATAGTCAACATTATGCCAATATTAACTGAGCATTACTGTTGCTATTGTATTGAGCCTGGAATGTATCTTTATTTTATTGTATTTTATTATTATATGCAAAATTGAGAATTTAATTGTGAAACAACAAAACAGAAAGGCTCAATAATCTTTCTAGCCAAAACAATGTTTTCAAGCAAGTAAATTCACATGCTTGCTCTATCAGTGGAGATACGCTTTATCCTGCTTATGACCTCAGCGGCCACTGGACGTTTCTAAGTCTCGGTGACAAACTACAGCACAATAGTTTGTGTTTAACTGATTATATGTCCAGCATTGTTCTAGGAAATTTGCCTCATATCTTTTTTGTTTCCTGAGGTTATAGTCTTAATTGCAAAATGACGTCTTCATAACGCATTTAACAGAGAAATGTAATCCTTGTCCTGAACATTATGATATAATGGATCACCGCGATCCAGCGATGACGTGAATTCATGGCTGAATTGTTGCACACCATGCAATCCAGCCACCAGCAATGAAATAGTACAGTTTTAATTCCACATTACAAGGATGCTATTATAACTGTAAATTATAACTGAACACTGTCATTTCCTGTTTGACCTATGCAGACTTTCTTTTTATAAATACACCCTGATGATTTCAGCAATCACGCCTCGTTACATGGCAGTCAAGGGTTTGGCCACAAGCTGATTCTGTGTCTGTTTTCTGATTACGGTACTTGTGGAAGACATGGCCCAGCAAAAACCTTTGATAAATCAAAGCAATATACTTGAAAATACAGTCATTTATTTGCAAGCGTTATTGTGTGGATTAGATTAATCTGTTAATCTGATAAATCTAACTGCATTGTTAAATTAATAATGAAATATTTCACAATGGGTGGTTGAATAAAAACTGAAACTGTAAATTGGAAATATGACATAAGGGGACAAGCAACCGGTGGGCTAATTATGGATAATTATTGCTTTGGGGATAACCATAACCCTGCCAAAACATTTTTTCAACTCCAGCAGCTGTGGTGGGAGCACTTGGAGAGAGGGGCACAGGGTGCTGGGTTATTTTTACAGCGACAAATATTTGTTGTTAAGGTCTTCATTTACAAATGGAGATGTCTCAAAAACAAGCCTGCCGATTCCCCATCCAGCCACCGTCCAGAACTATATTTCTGTATGTTCAAATGAACACTACTCTGCAAAGTCAAACTGACCTAAAAAAAAAAAAATAAATTAAAAAAAAATCAATGGTCTGGAAACACAGAGCCATTCATAATGTCTATTTAGCTAGCTAACCTAATAATAAACCAAGAGAAACAATGTGTACAATGAACAGTGCTGTGCTCATTGACCATGTTTACATACACATCATTTTCCAATTAAGATCCATATTCAACTTGAGACTTGCTCCACATTTTACATGTAATTACATATTTGGAAAAAACTAAGAACTTTTCTTGATAATGTCTTCTGCTAACTATTGCAACATTGAACAGTAATGTATAAACCTTCAAATTTAAACATATCTTGGACCTATCCAGGGGTGAGAACCAGAAGGGCGTAAGTTACATTTTTGGTAAAATGGAGATATATACATCAAATGAAAGCTCTTAATGAGCTCTTTCTACTGGCAAAAGTACTGTCATCCATGAGTGTACATATCTGTATTATAAACAATTGAAATCAGTACACAAAGTCAGATCAAATTATAGTAAAAAATTTTGTTTTGGCTCTCCTGTAAAGTTGGTGAAATGTCACTTACGCCCTTCTGGTTCTCACCTCGCTCTCGCTATGAGAGTGTCAGTGTTTAACTCTGTCAGTGTCAGAGTTCAGTGTCATAGTGGTTCTTACACTACTTAAAAAAGAAAAAGAATAGAAATCACCATGGAAACGATAGTTCTGCAAACATATCTCAGGCTACAACAGAAAAGGTAACATACAATTCAACTTTGGTAGCTTGCAATTAACCACGACGGTCGTCTGATAAATACATAAATAAATACGTTTTTAATGAAAACACACTGACAGAAATAATGCTTAAAATGCTTTAAGGAGATCTCATTCAAATTTAAACAGGGTTTAGAACACTGACCTATAATAGACAATTCATTATATATAGATCAGTGGTTTAGAATAACAATAACTCTTGTTACCATGGTATTGTGGCGGAAACTGATGACCATTGAGCTTTGAGACGAGCTGCACTCTTTTTACTACAGTCTGTCACATAGATCTCTGCTGTTCGTTCTCGCACTGATTACTTATTTGTCTAGTACAGTTTAACTAACGTCAGTGTCTCATTTACCGTCAAATGCATTTGCAGAATGCGTTAAGATCACACACCGACTCAACGCACGTGTCTCTCGAGCAAATGAACTCGCTTCATGTCATCTTTCTTGTTGGTCTGGGAACAAATCCTGTTCAGTCCCAAACGCTCAGGAAAACGTGGACATGCGGAATGCAGGTGTTTGTATCCATGACACCCTATCTACACTGCAAACGACACGACAAAACTACGAGACGAGACATTATTGCCAATAAAAAAGAGAGAAAGAAATCAACACTGCATTATTTACAATTGACATCCCGCGCTTGCAGCGCACGCAGCTCGTTAGCAGCAGCAGCGTCACTCCCGCCAGCAGTCAGTGTTGACTGGGTGTGAAAAAAAAAAAACGATGACATTCATGAGGCGAACATCAGAGCACAAATGATTACCGACCACATCAACTGTCTGGACTTCATCTACCGTGCGAAAAAAACATGTGAAATGTTCCATAAGCTCCAAAAAATATAGCATGAGCTGCACGCTCCGTGAGCCTCAGTCAAATATTGACCATGACTAGAATTCACAAGTTAATGACCGGTTAAAAACAGATCTGAAGGTTGAGCATCAACCACCCTAGAACAACACATTAAAAAGTAAAAAATACGTACAATTTTTGGTTATGAAATTATACCATACTCACAGTAGAAGGGAGTTTCAGTTAATGACTATTCCAGTGGTGCACAGCAAGTCCCACCAGACAGGAAAATAAATAAATAAATAAAAACTCACCTGTCATGTAAGAGGTGTCCAGTTTCCCAAATGCTAAATATTTGTGTTAACAAAAAGATGATGGAGTCCCTCTGTCAAGTATTAGGTGTGAAATAATGTCAGTCAGATGGAGAGGGAGGTCTCATCTGGAAACCTTTGCATGCTCTCTCATCAAGAATCAGTCAACTTTTTGTAAAGGGCACTCAAGACCCACTTTATATACAAGAAGTGGTGCATGGTGTGTGCCTGTGATTAATTGGTCAGCTTTTAAATCCCTGGGGAAGAAGTTCAAAACGTAGGCTAGCAGTCACATTACAAATGCACAGCACAAATATTAACCCACAAATGAACACTCTATTGTGTTCATCACTGTGTTTATCTAATAGTCTTGACACTTGTTTTTGATGTAGATGTAAAATAAGTTTGTGATATTATTCTAGTGGATCTTGAAGGGAGAGTTCACCTAAAAATTACCAGTAAATGACATTTCAGTCTTATATGACTCCACAGATTTGTACATTTTTGGGTGAACTATCCCTTTAATGTTAATATTTGAGAACACAATACATTTACATATAAGCCTGAGTAATCCATATTAAATACTTGTAGCATCAATCAGCACTTATTTCAACCACACAGCTGTTTACTGCCATAGCAAAGCACACAGCTGCATCTTTGAACTGCATTTGGAGAATAAATAGATCTCTTATTCTAACTTGCATGTCTGAAATGATGTATATTTCCATTATTAATAATTCACCTAATCTGTTCTTTCCTCCCAAAGTTTATCAGTGACAAATAACAGATTGTTTAAACCCAAAGTGTGCACTCCATGTCTGATCTATATACTGGTGAGAAATTGTCCCTGCTTACAAAAATGCACATGTAGGTAACTTAAAAGGTCAATTTAGCGAACCTTAGTCAAAAAATGTCAGGGGTCAATACTAGTTACTATCAGTTCTCTGCAATGTTCTTTCAGGAAAAAAAAAAAAAAAAACTTATTCTGCTGAGGTACAATTATGATAGATCAGCACATAGTGAACCTAAAACAACTGTGGAAGCATGTCAGTTTGTTTTGCATTTCTTTTGATCTAATCACTTTGACAAGAGTGGTACCCTTTTCTAAGTGGCAAATAAACAAGCTGTTCTTTTCCAACACAGAATAATCCTGTTAAAGCAGATGATAATATATAATTAGACCATAAACATGTGAAGAATATTGATGAGAGTGGAACAGAATGAAAAATAACCAGCCTTTGTGCAGGTGTTCTGTGGGAACAATCGCGTCTGTCAGTGTTGTTAATAATTAGGGATCCTATGACAGAACAGTGTTGTGCAAACCTGCTTTACAAATATCTAGATAATTAAAGGCTTTTGAATCAGCATAAATGATGGCCTTTTTTACACTGAAGGGTGGGAAACAAAATATTTGTGAGAAGTAAGTTTCTGGTATAATTATATCCAGAATAACGACTAATTTGTTTAAAAGAAATCCAGCAAATATTCTGTTTACCAGTAAATTAAACTTAAAATAAAATGCCAAAAAATAAAATGTGAAATGCACAGGCTACCTGACTTATCTTTTAGGATGAAAGACTGAATCACATTATATGCTTTACCCACAAGAAACTTAAAGATGCACTTTAAAATGATGAACCCTTACATGGGGTTCTGTTTTTGTTTATCATGAGGTGGTCTTCCTCATGGTAGCCACCATATTGAAGTCACATGACTTGCCAAACACAACTTTCCTTATAGCCTTATTTTTCACTCACCAAATAAATTAAGCTGACAAATATGCTTATAACTTGGACATTTCTAAATTTGCAATGGTAAGCGAAAACCTTTGCTTTGAAGGAATAATACAGCCAAAAATTTTAATTTGTTGAACATTTACTCACTCTCTGGCCATTCAAGATGAATGAGCTCATCGGAACAGATTAAAAAATTAAGCTTTATATCACTTATTTAACCGGACCCTCTGCAGTGAATGGGTGCCGTCGGAATGAGAGTTCAAACAGCTGATAAAAACATCACCATAATCCACAAGTAATCCACACAATCCAGTCCATCAATTAATGTCTTGAGAAGTGAAAAGCTTTATGTTTGTAATAAGATTTATAACTTTTACAAACTAGCCTTCTCAATAATATTGCTTTCTTTGTGAAGAAGCTGTCTTATCTGAATCAAGAGAGAAACATGCAGAGATCAAGCACAGTTTAGAAGCAAAAAACAGTCCAAAACATTTCTAAAAACACGTCAGTGGATTCTGATGGAATGATGGATTTACATTGGAAGAAGCATTATTTTGGATTATGGACTGGTATCACCCATTCACTGCAGAGGATCCATTGTTGAGCAAGTGATGTAATGCTAAATTTCTCCAAATCTGTTCAGATGAACAAACAAACTAATCTACATCTTGGATGGCCTGAGGGTGAGTACATTTTAAGCAGATTTTCATTTTGGGTGAGCAATTCCTGTATTGTTTTGTTGCACCTATGACACTAGGTGTCAGTAAAAATGCACAAAGTGAGAAGAAATCAGTGGAATAATTCTAACATGCTAAATGCTAAATTATATGCTAAATTTACGTAATCAACAAGAAATCATCCCTTTAACAGTCTTAGTCCAATAAAATAAAACAATAAAATAAACAAATAATGAATTGCAATCCATGTTCCTTCATTTTCTATTAGCTGAGAATGAGGTTTTGTTGAAGGAGATATCATGAAAAACACTCCAAAAAAAAAAAAAATTTTTTTTTCTTTTTTCTGTGAGACAAACCTAAATCTTACAGAAGCAGGCTTTCGTAAAAATTAACCTGGCTTCACATTGTTCATAATACACATTCAAAAAAGAAAAACAAAAACAGTCAATTCAATAATAACTCAGAATAAAAAAGAATCAGAGGGGCTGTTGGAAGAATGACCTGCAGCTTTACCACTCTAACAGAAGCTTTTGCCTGAAGCTACGCACTAACCTTTTGTGCATGGGGCAAAAATTCAATAAGCAGCAGCAGACATTATTGTTATAAAGCTAAATCCAAATCGCTTACATGGTTCTGGGCACCTGGCAGCTTAAAAAAAAAAACAGCTTGAAAAAGTGCATAGAGAAATAATGAACCAAGAACAATAATAATACAAAAATTCAATATAAAAATGAATTTTACATAAAGGGCTCAAAAGGTCATTATCCAATAATATCACCTACATGCATGCTTTCTGCATGTTAACACATTGTGAACTACAAAATCAGATAACATTCAGTTACCAGAGTGAGCATGTCAGAGGATGGAAATTATGCGGTCAGAGGAAAGTAATCACAGCACAATAGAAATCTCATGTAAATCGTAATTTTCATCCCTCAAACTTGACAAACTAGCAATTATTGTTCACATGACTGCTTGCCAGTATGAGAAGTTATTTTAGTTGCAAACCGGAATAAACAAATTAACCAATGCTCATTGAGAAAATTCAGAGGAAACTCACTTAAAAATAAAAGTTCCAAAAGAAGCTTTTATCCATTTTTGGTTCCCAAAAGGCCAATTCACACCGCACAGACAAACCCCAACAAACTCCAACAAACTAGTCTGTTGGAGTTTGTTGGATCAGTGTGTTACCCCTGTTGGCGTTGGTTGGCGTTGGTTGGAGTTGGTTGGAGTTTGTTTTCAACCGACTGAACATGCTTATAGATATAGAGTTGGTCAGTGTCTGTTGGTGCAGTGTGAACATGACAGTTATTTTTCAAAAGATTCTAAATCCAACGGCCAACTTGAGCCAACTAGTTTGTTGGAGTTTGTCTGTGTGGTGTGAATTGGCCTTAACAAACATTTAAGTGAGCAGCTCATAAAAGAACCATTTATTTCTCAGTGTGAAGAAGATTTTAAAACTCCAAAGAATTCAAAGAAAGATTCCATGGATGTTAAAGGTTCTTCATGGTAAAAGCCCAAATAAAAACAAGTAAAACCCATGTTAAAAACTTTTTGTGTTATTCCCGTTGCACTTTTCTAAGAGTGGTTTAAGTTAAAAGGCGAAAAGATTTGAGGCCTAAAGGCATTGCACAACATGACTCACAACAACATTAATTTTTGTGCCAGTATAAACTTTTTGGCCCACCTCATGCCCCCTAGACTGATATAAGATTTGAGTTTGAATGAAAATATGAGCTGCTCTTATCTGATGAGCCACACACTATGAGATCCTTAATTACTAGTTGAGTCATGTTGATCTCAGCCTCATGCTCCCACTGCATCTTTTACCACCCAGGCAAGACAAGACCACACTCAGAGCGCCCAGCCCTAATGCATCCCTTCGCCTTTATTAGGACGGCACTCGCTGTTCCCACTATTAATAATTACGGGTTTAAAATATCATGTGTGGATTCTAATACATTGGGAACATGATGACACAGCAGCTCTTCTTAGAGCACTTTCTGAAAACATCTCTCGTGAAGCACAGAACAGATCAGACAGAGCGGCTGATTTGAATCTTTTAGGTCTTTTACCCTGTAGAATGAGAGAATATTTAACTCTCTTATTGAGAAAGAGAATCATCTTCAGAGAATAAGACCAACATCTGACTAATGGTTTAAAGAGTGAAAAGGATCCAAGGCCAGTTATTAAGTAACTAAGTTAATCTAATTTTCCTTTAAATTGAAGCTCTAAAAATAGCAGAGAAACTTCTAGGCACCAGCTTTGCTTCGGTTGCACATTTTGAACAGCACCTGTTATCGTTATTAAAAGATATTATAAGTTAAACATAGGAGTTGAAATCCTAACATTTATAATGATATAAAGAAGTTAGATGTAGATATTTTAGTGTTTATGTACTATGTTTCTTTTTCATGTTGTGTCTAGTGCCACAACCAAATTGCCTTCAAGAAATGAAGACAAACTAAACCTTAAGTTTCTGCATCTTTACGTTTAAAAAATTCACTCCTCCCTTCAATTGGGTTGAAGAACTCAAAATTTTGGTTTCTTGGATGATCTTTAGGAAATCTGAACGCATACTGACCTCTACAGTGCATGAGTTTTACTGAATTCAGGTGTCAGAACCAACACACACACAAAAAAAATATTCAAGGACAAACATTTTGTTCACATGTTTATCAAACCACTTCTCACATCAAACACATTAACACAAGTTGGCTTTAAATAAGATTATTACTTGTTTCATTGCACTATATTTTAAAAGACCAATGATGAGCTGCCCTGATGTACAGAATTTCTGACTTCTCACTCAGTCATCAGTCTCTTATCATATTCCCTGATTCTGTTTATTACGGTCCAAGAGCAAGGCTACAAAATAAGTCTAATGGGAGGGAAAATATAAAAAGGGCATTAGACAATATATGTTGTGTACTGCTGCATTATGGGTGAAAAACGTGAAATGGCAACCAGTGAATGTTACAATGATTCATGGCTGGAGAATTATGGTCCTGCTAAGGATGATACGGTTGCACAAAACTGATATATTTGCCCTAATGTTGTGCTCTACTTAAGTATATTATACTTCTAGGAGTGTGTGTGTGCACACAGGCATCATTTGGATCATTCCTTAAGCTCCTGTTCCTCAGGTTTGCTCTCCGTTCGCCCGTCTCTCCTGCTGGCCAGCTCTTTCAGCCCTTCCTGAAGCTGCTCAACGGCCTCTCCATCTCCTGCAGCACGTGCCAGAGCCAGAGCTTCCTGGTACAGTTTACTAGACTCCTCAAACTCCCCTGAACAACAAAAGACAAGCAGCCATGATACAACTGTGTATCCCTCAGAAAATTATAAAATGATATATATATATATATATAATAATATAAATTCAATAGGCACCTGTATATGTACACATACACATACAGACAAAAAAGTATGAATGAAAGTGAAAGTATGGAGTCGGTAATATTTTTTCAAGAAATTAACACGTTTAGTAAGCACAACTGCATAAAAATGACAGTGATGACTTTTTTTTGTATCAATGTTTCTACAAAAATATTAAGCACAACTGTTTTAAACATGAATAATAATAAAATATATTTTTCGAGCACCAAATCAGCATATTTAGGGCCCTCTGAACACAAACATAATCTGTAGAACTGCTCTGAGAGTTACTTCATGCACATTTTACCGTTTCTTTTGAGAAAAACTACTGTCATATCATATACAAACAGAAACCTAAAAATCTTCACAGCAAAAAGTTTGTTTTAACTTGAGGAAACTGTGACAGAAATATATTACTTAATGTAATTATTAAGTGATATATTTCTAGAATGACTACTACTAATAAAATTGTGATTAAAACATTATTTTTTAAGAAACATTTACCAGAAAAATTACCAGACAAATGTAAATACACAACACAGTATTTCTGAAAAAAATTAAAAAATAAATAATTGTATATAAATCAGTTAATTAGAGATGCTTTTCTTTTGATTATTAAAATTTATAAATGAAACCATTAAAATGTAATCCATATATATATATATATATATATATATATATATATATATATATATATATATATATATATATATAAATAAATAATATGTTGTATTTTTATATATTAGTATTTTATAAATATTTACGATTGTATATCAGAATTAATTTGTGATTTGTGCAGTTCATTTGTTAAAAAAAACTATATGTAAACGTCAGTGGAACTAATGGGATCATTTGAACCTTTGTGCATCAGAATTCCCGCCATATTCCCAAGCAGCACATGTTGATCAGGGTGACCCGCTCCCTGTCCAAGCTCAACCGCCTTCTTCACAAGAGCCAGAGCCTCATCATGCTTCCCTTGCAGGTCCAACACGGTCGCCAGGTCACTCAACAGAACCAGGGTCTGTAGCAGAATACACAATACCATTTAATGGGACAAACTATTTGCCACATCAGAGGATCTTGTAAAATGACTGGGAACATATTCATTGGATAATAATGATAATATGATATATGTACCAGTGTGTAATGTCATCACCTGTGGATGGGACTCTCCCTGCTCCTCCTGGCAGATCTGCAGCGCGTGCCGATAATCTCTGCAGGCACCTGTGAAACGATGATTAGCTGCCAAATAACGCGCCCTCGCGTCCAGACTAAGACCGAGCAGCAACCTGGTGTCTTTGCGCTCCTCATCTAATTCAAATACAAATAATAAGAGATAAATACATTGACAAACAAACACAAAAGGTCTGTTTGTAGTGACATACATCCGAAACTGAAACGTGGCTGTGATACCTGACAAGCTTTCTGGAGGAAGCTCCTTGTGCTTCTCCATCTTGGCCTCTAAAGACTCCGTGCAGAACTGGAAGCCATGCTCTGCCAATTCGTTCCTGGAAATGAAAAGTCAGAGTTACTGAACAGTGCAGAGGTTATCAGGTCAAATAACTCTGACTGCTTTCACTCTCTCAGCAGAGGATCAGAACTCACTTGTTTTGAGTGGCATATATGCTGGCTAGCTTCAACGACATCTCAATCACTGCATTGTCATCCTTTTGAAATAAAACGGGTAAAGGTGGTTTCAAAAACAGACTGAGGCTGATCACATTTCTTATTTCTTTGGTTGGTTTATAGGACAATCATTCAACCAGTGTTCAAAAATAAAGGAATCAGTAGAAAGCCTAGTGTTTTTACCTGGGGTGTTCCTCCTGACAGCATAAAACTCATGGCTGCTTTGAACAGCTTCTCAGCCTGAAACAATAAACAACAAAGAGCATCACATGCTGCCGTTCGCTACAGATGTACACACTAAGGTAGAGTACTGAGTCAGTGGAGTAGGGCAGAGGGAAGATCACCCTCAGCCTTACTCACATTATCCAGCTGACCTTGGACAAATGCAAGATTCGCCATCTGTGAAGCAAGAGAAACATTAAGCAAAATTATATTTTCATTTAATCTTCTCGGTCATGTAATATATACTAATGGTTGTTGCAATGTTTTGTTTAACAAGGAAAAAAAATGGACTGGGGTAGGTGAAAAAGGAGGACAAAGTCAGGAAAAAACAACATACCAGGCTGTATGTGTATATAATGGCATCATTATTGTGCATCTGATGTGCCAGTCGAACAGCTTTGTGTAAGAAATCATTGGCAGCAGCCAGTTCCCCAATCATCATGCTGTACTGTGAAGGATGATGGGTAACATTCAGTCTTCAAAACTAAATATTATAAAAATAATTTAAAAAAAAACATTAAAGACTGGAATGCACTACATAATTTTTGCCCCCATTTAAAATCTGGAAAATTTGATGCTTGAGCCAGTCTGCGGATCTGAACTGAAACATTTCACAGAAAATCAAGTAGTGATTTCTTTTTTAGCTTCAGACTTCCAGTTGAGGGATATCAAACACGTCTGATATTTTTCAGCTGATTTTTAGAACACGTTGTTTTCATGTCATGCGTCTCCTAGCATTGAGGCCCATGTTTCTGCATGACTGGTAGTGTGTGATCCTCAGTCGTTTAATGTATAATGCCTAGTTTTTTTGTCTGCAACCATTTACAAAATCAGGAGGTAAAAATTAAAGCCTACTTGCAAAGTGTTTTAAAATCTGATTTGAAAAATTAATGTAGCCTTAAAGGAATATTCACCCCAAAATGAAAATTTACTGAAATTTTCATTTCACAAGACATTAATAGATGGTCTGGTGTTGTGTGATCACTTGTGGAATATTGTGATGTTTTTCTCAGCTGTTCTGACGGCACCCATTCACTACAAAGGATCACTGGTGGCAAAGTGATTTAATGCTAAATTTCTCCAAATCTGTTCCAATTAAGAAAAAACACTACATCTTGGATGGCCAAAGGGTTCTTTTTTGGGTGAAGTATTCCTTTAATATATTTTAGAGTTTTTTTGGTTTTGGAAAGTCCAGAAACCTGAAACCACTACTGAACTTGCTTCTCATTTATATTAT